>JAQGAO010007106.1:0-11610 GCA_034697705.1 Ommatoiulus sabulosus | reverse complement strand
TGTACTCTGAAAACCTAGAGAATTTTGAAAATTTGTACACGGAAAACGTGGACAATTTTGCTAATTTGTACTCGGAATACGTGGAAAACTTTGCAAATTTGTACCGCGTTGAATTTTCCTGACTTTTTCAAAATAAACCAATCTTCCCTGACTTTAATTTCTACTTTTCCTGGTCTGGTCGGGAGACCCTGTAATATACATGACTTACAAAAACGAGAAGTAAATATGGAAATAATTCCAAACAATGCGCGTGGAATGGAGCGTTGATTGTTGCGTGCAATCGCAGTATTCGTAATACTGGGATATTAGAATGATTCGCGTATCAGAAATCTGAGAAAAATATGGAGGATGACGCGTTTACCTTAATAGTGATGCAATTGTAGAAAAAAAAATTCAGTTGTCATGAAGTTTAGAGGCTTCGGTAGTATTCGGAGGAATTTTTTCGCGCGTGCAGTATTTTCGCTGGCAAATGATTTCGAAAATTTATCACGAAAATAGAGATTAGAAAATGGCGCCTGTAGATGAACGTTCGCTATACTTTGACAATGGGCAACACATTTCGAGTTGCCAGCGCCATCTATGACTCATTCTGCGCAACTGGCTTTTAAAATTCAATTTGAAAATGGTCTGGTACAATTGTAGATTAAGCCCCAACTTTATTCAGGCTGCCTTTATTTATAAATAAAATTTAAAATTCGGTTAAGCAACTGTCCACGAATAGTGTGAAAAAATATAATTATAATATTAAGCTCCCCAAATGCACAGAAGTTATATTGATAGCGTAATTATATAACATGAATGAAACAATTCTTTTAGGCAATTTACCGTTATCATACAGTACGGGGTACATGTTAACTTACCATTTCGGAATTTCCATTTGAAATTCAATTTCTTTTCACATGGCTTTCTCCTTACTTCTTCCATCAATATAGGCTAAAAAGCTCAGTACCCGAATCACAGTATGCCCGAATTGGTCATTTCCCTGCACTGTGAAATAAACATGCTATTTGTCCAAATTACAGTATGTGGAGCCATATTGGTATTGAGAATACGATTGAGTATGGGTTTCATTTCAAGGTCAAATTCACCAAGTTAATTTTATATTCATTCAGAAGATGTAAAAGCTTTAACTGTCAAGGTGAAAAGGTCAGAATATGGAAGACCTGATTGGTCCAATATTGTCAAATATATCATACCACAGTGAGTCATGGATTTTTTTAAAAAAAGCGGAAAATGACTAAAAAATAAAGATTGGTTCCCTGGGGGATAAGTTAGGGATTTAGTATAATTTTTCTTTTTTTAATTTATAAATGTACATGAATATGTAAGTTTTACATTTTCCATTTACAAATGAATGTACTTCTATCCACCAATGCAGGCAACTTACATGGAAAAAGTCCCGAAGAAAGCCTTACAAATTTGAGGAATCGATCAAACCGTGGAGGAAGAACAGTGGCATGCTCTTGCATTCCCTGCTTTCAATGGGAAAGGGCATTGAAATAACACTTGCCAAAATTCTGAAAATGGCTAGAATGGTTATCCAAGCTTTTCATGAATGAAACGCAAGACCTTGCAAACCGAATCCTAATAAACGTTTTCTTTAAATTTGCTTCCATGTGCGTCCGAGTGCTCACGCAGTACAGAATGCCAAAGTCGCTTATACCCGAGCAACGTAAGCATTGCTAAATCTGAAGGATCTAAAATTAATATACTGTAGAGAGGAAGATACTGCAAAGAATTCTCGTAGGCTGACATGACACTAGGATTAGAAAAGAACGAGTTAAAATTAGCTTCTCACGGTTAATTATATTTAAGCAGAGAGACAAAGTAGTCGTTAAAAAGAATGACAGGAAGCAAAATAAGTTTATAAATGGGAGGTGGCAATATGCCCTTTCGTAAATATGCATTCACAAATTACAAAACCCAGAATAAAAAATTGCTTGTTTACCATGTCACACATCCAGGACGAAATTTCTGTCTTCTTCCTCCTCCAATCGCTTTATATGGAATTATCATAAGTCAATGACCAGTGAAACACCATCAGTGAGATACATTAACTAACTTTAGATGACTAGTCAGGCTTTTTATCTTATGTGGGTAGCAATTTATAAATTATTCAAATATGCGAATGCTTGTCTGGCATTGATGTAAACCATTAACTTTGATAAAATTGTCCTGAAGAACGTTAAAAATATATGAAAAATAGTAATGCCAACAAACTGATGTCATAAAAAGCATCCAAAATTGATGTACATGTATCCCTCTTGAAGAAATAACCTTAAGGCTGTAATGAATTCACAATTGAATGAACCAATTGAAGACACAAATGGCCGTCGCTCAGATGAAGATGAAATTTCAACTACTTTTTGGCAGTCAAAAACGAAATGGACGAGAGCTCTACTCCGTCGTAATAAATCGCATTCATTGTGTAAAATCTATGGAAAAAATAAAAGTGATAACGCAAAAAGTCAGTCCAACCCACTAAATAACACGCGAGAAAAGCGGTGACCTTTTCAAGATGGCGTCAACGACCATTTTTGTCATTAATTGGTTCATTGTGAACACAGCCTAAATACCACCATTCATTTTTCTGCATAAACAGTTATACCACAGTGCAGACATATTGTTCTGTACAATATGTGAGATTATTAAATTCACATAATAAGGACTGTGCAACATTTTCATACACTGTAAATGCATGTGCCATGATATTTGCAGAATAATTCCTTAAGATTCAGTGAATGAGAAAGGCAGCAAAAACTGCATCTTATTAGAAATGGGTGAGCTGAACTAAAGGGTTGTCGAGTTTAGAGTTTTGTTTGGAATCGTTTGGCTGAGTTTCTCTTACTCGAAAATGTTTGCCCCACCATTAATTGGCGATTAACAACTTGTATATGTAGCTCGAGGCTATTGTTGCATGACCGGAACTACATGTAGATTTTTTTCAGATTTGAAATTATTGAAATTTGAGTATCATGGCCTGGAAATACTGTAGCTGCTCAAACCTGACATTTCAACAACAAAAAACCCGTTTTAACTCGAAAACAACTTCAACTCTCGCATTTCTCGCCCAAAGTTCAACTCGCCCATTTCTACATCTAATTGATTGTCGAACATCACGTGTGATGTTATTTCTTACTTTAACAGAAGCGAATCTATTGGAAATTGGGTCTTTTCTAAATAGCAAATGAGGTAGTAACCGAATATCAAACTTCATCATAAGTGGGTATAGAAAACCCTGATTACACCCATTTTTCCAATTACTTGGGCATCGATCGGCACGTTTCAAAGCAAGTCTTTGCTCAACGTCTAACTTCACTTATACTCAGATTAACTAATTACCTAGTTCTGTATTTTGCCTAAATGATGGGATTATAACGTTCACTGTTGTTGAACAGTACAAAATCAAGTCTAACATTCATCTGAAATATTACTAAAATGATTAAAGAACACAATACTCTGATAATAAAAAATCAAACGCATTTATTCATTGCATAAACTGCAATGAAGCATGATAACAAAAAAAACGCTTAAAAATAAACGGTCACATGATTGCTATGCTTTGTACATTAAACTGTATAGGAACTTTGGTATTTACAATGAAAAATTGCCCCCTTCATTACTGCACGTGACAATAATATAATAAGAATAATATTATGAACATTTTCAGGGAGCAATTTGCTATTATGTACATTAAAAAATAAATGGCTGGAGTCTCCGATGAAGCTGATACAAATAAAATAATGATTCGGTGGGATCGACTGCCCGCATTCTTCATTAGGGTAAAACCCAAGTCTGCCAAGGGGCGAGGCTCGATCCCGGAAGAAAATGATTCATTTACAGGAACAAATGGTGTGCTCAACGAGCGTCCACCATATGCACCTGAACGGATGCCAAAACGTGATGGGGATGAAACTCTGGGATGACAGTCTGAGAAGGGTCGTTCAGAAGAGGAGACAGCCCAGTTGACGAGGGAAGGGGTCCGAAGTGTGTGGGTGGAGAAGACAATGGATGGGGGATTGGAGATGAAGTGCGGCTGCTGCTCGTAACTGACTGGGGGTGAGTGGGCCTATACTTATCTCTTCCTATCAGCAAGGGTTCCACATATGGCATGTGCTCACTGTCCTCATGAGGGGTCATGGTGCTGTAGCCGTGGTCACTGTCACCACCTGCCGGACGTCTGTAGTTGGTACTGATGCGATAAGGTGAGATATTGAGGGCGTTTTCAAAGCCAGCCAGAACAATACTTGCATGACCAACTGCAATAAAATAAAATAATGCGCATGAAATTCATGCAGGATTATCAAGTGGCAACTTCTCCGACAAGTCAATTAATACCCCAAAAAACATTAACTATTTGACATGCTATCAAAGGAAAATGGCTAGCAAAATTTTACATTTATGAAGTCCTAAATTTGATGCATTTTTATGGCAAATGAATAATCAAGGATATGGAATTTTAAATTTTTAAAAAAGCAGGAACTGTTGGCAACTACCTTTTGGCTAAAATTGGTGGCACTTTTGCCCTAGAGTATAGACACTTAACTCCAAAACAAACTTGAATATAACGCTTAACCTTTTACAATGACTTATATCACTAAAACTACACCAGCACTGCTTCGGCTGCAGAGGGCAATTCCAGTGAAGTTTTTCCAGACATTAATAAAAAAAGCAAGACTGTTACACACCTGTACTTTGTTCTTCGTGATGGTCCAAGTCGTCAACTTCATCAAGTTGCGACATTCGCACTTGAGTGTCAGGGACGCTGGAAACATACTGATGAGTTGAGGAGCGATGCACATGATGTCTATAGCAGTAAACCCCCAAAGCTAGAATCAGGAAACAGCCCATAATCCCTCCTGCTACAGGGCCCACCGGTGTGCTTTTGATGTTCAAAAATTCTTCAAGAGGCATTCCTACTAGATGCAAAATTGACAACTTTAAGACTCCCAATATCGAGTATACATCTATAAACGTAAAAGAGCAACGGTGCTGACCTTTCACTTCATCTGCATATGGTGTTTGAGCTCCAAGCACTCCCCCGAAGCACCTCCTTAATTCGGAGCAGAATGGGTGTGCCAAAGGTGTGCTGGCATCTTGATTTAATTGACACCATTCACATCCCATCACCCCAAAACAATCACTGAATGGATGGAAATTCAAAGTGATACTCGGAATTAGGAACTGAATAAAGGGCAAAAACTCAAAATTTATTCCCGAGAATCACCTTTGTGTTGTCCGAGAAGAGCATTTGTTTTCCATGCAAGGTTCGAGCGTGTTCAAAAGCTCTACATCAACGCTTACAGAACGAGTATCATCAGGCACATGACGGCAACTTGGATTGGCATCCTCATCGCCAAGAAGCTCACCGGTGCAGAGGTCCACCTCCAGAGGGCATTCACAAGGACACTCGCATTCACTCTGCTCCATCCGGTGGCAATTTAGGCACAAGCGATCCACCTTTTAAATAGAAAATGTTCATGAAAAAATGGGAAGTTTTGCAGAAAAAATTAACCACTCGAGTGAGTATGTACTAAATAGTAAAGAATTAATGAGTATATAAAAGTAAACCGTTTTCAACTCTTCCCCCAGTTCAAAAAAATTTAAAGTGCATAAAAATTTATACTAACCATGCTACATGGACAAAATGCTGTCACCATGTCGCAAGTCTGGTTGACAATTCCCAAAAACGTATTCGTGCCAGGAATAGAAACTATTTGGTATTTGGCACAGTGTTCACCATGGACTAGATTGGTAAGAGTTCCCTCAAGGCTAACATTAAACTGAAATTATATAAAGACTTTTAGCAGATTATCTTTTATGTTAAAATTAATCTTAACCTTTCACTAGCATGTACTTACTTGATAAAATCTTTGAACGGTACGGTCGCTAAAACTGTTGCACAAATTCTTACGTACAAATCCCTTGTGATTTAAAATATCGTTAGCCACTAAGGGTTCCTATAAACACACGAAAAGATAAAAAGAAATCAATATTCAGGCAATAAGTATGAAATAAGATCCCTAAAAAGTGTATATTTGGTTAATAACCACAAAATTACCTTATGAGTGATGTGCTGCTGCTCAACAGGTCCTCTGCCATTGGGTTCTATAAGGTCAGGATGTGAAATGAGATAGCCTCGGTCATCCAAAATAAAGCATCTAAAATTCATATACAAAAAAATTTAGGACATATTTAATTGATCTTATAAAATTTACATGAAACGCAGTCTAAGCAAACACTCACGTAACACGATCATGATTACACATGGGAATGGTTTTCATCAACACTTTATGGAAGTAACCGAGGGTGAAGTCTACACCAATAACGGCAACCACTGCATCTGAGGTGCTATGCATAGCAGCTGACCTATGAAATTTGTAGTTTATGAGTACCAATGTGAACGATTTTGCCTTTTAATCTCAAAATTCTGCAATAATTACTACTTACTTTCCCTCATAGATTGTATGGCTGACCGTGACAATGTACCCGGCTCCACCTGAATCTAAGTAAGGGGCACTCAGCACCACACGTCCAGGGTAATCCAATGCACTAGTGAACCATGGCCTCTTAGTGGGATCATAACTCTTCTCCAAAGGTGTACCTGGGTACACCTGAAATACACCTCGAGGTGTGGCAGCATACCTAATGAAACAATATTAGTTAAAAAACACCGAGCATAAGAGCTGAAACTTCAATGCAATATAGCTGCCTACCGCCTGACGATGTACTGGCTGAGACTACTCTCCACAAACTGCTTCTTCCATTTATCTGTAATATGCACGAGGGAGGCCACATCGCTGCGAACATTACTCTTTAGCCCAGGGTTAGCAATGAGCTTGGTTTTGTCACTGATGTAAGCCATGTAACCCTGAATATTGTGCCTGGTCTCTTCCTGGGTGAGATACTCAAAAGGTGAATAGAAGCAAGGTGCTGATAAGAATAGTGATGCTGCCTCTAAATAAATAAAAATAAGAAACGTGTTAATAATCTCCATGTTAAATACAAATTACGGTGAAACTTGAGAAATCACTTACTTGTGGTTGCCAACTGACGTAGATGACGGCATTTCTTAATCTCAGGCGACATGGGCAACTGATGATAAACAATATCTGCAGGAGTTGCCACCTCGCTAGTTTTTAAAATTCTGATCTCTGCATCTGGATTTTCTGTCACAATGCATATGATGTAAGGAGCATCTTTTACCTGCAGAAAAAACATTGCGAAATTAAGCAATTACTTGGAAGTGATGTGCAAAAATACAAGTAAATCATTAGACTAACCTTCTTCCATGCATACTTGACATGTAACAATGAGCTGCTTTTATTGGATTGTGATACAACCAACATTTCAACTCCACTGTCCATCCTGAAAACAAGATTTTGATTTAGTTTAACATATATATATATATATCGCAATGATAATTCAAACAAATTTGAAAATACAATACCTTCGCATTTTTTCCCATACAGCAAAAAATCCAACTCTATTTTCCAAATGAGAAATATCGGTGTGCATTGGTTGTTCGTTGGCCAATGCATCCCTGGTAAACAGTGGATGCGCTATTATGTAACCTTTGACATCAATGAGAAAAGCGTAAGAATTGGAGGCCTGATTATAGGAGGTGATGTCCTCAGCCACATCAGCTAGATGGGCATCCATCCCAACAACACCAATCACTTGATCACGGTGAAGGCACGACTGAGCAATGCTCAACACTAAACCTGATTAAAATAAATTGATAAAGAAACATTATAATCATAATAAACTTAATAGATAAGTAGAAATAAACTTGTTATGATTCCAAAATTACCTTTTCCAAGTGAATCCCAATGAAGAAGAGAAAAATATGGCTTAGTAGGACTCCGAAGATTAAGGACTTGAAATGGGTTGCCAATAATGAAACCCAGGTTATAAGTTGTATTTACTGCAACCATCACCCCAGCTTTGACTTTTCGGTTAATCTGTTCTGGGTTATATTTTGAGAAGTTCTGATTGGCAATATCTTGCATAAAGTTTTTTTCGTACATCAGCGTTTTCCCGTCTAAAAATAGACATATGCATTGGTTTCATTAAGAAATAATAACCATGTAATAATACATTTAAAAAAACTCATTCAGGTTACTGACCATCAATGACAGTAAATGTGTTGATTGCAACACGATCTCCAAGAAGCTCATTCTCATCCGCGATAGTTTCAATAACGGTACGGGCTTCCGTCAAAGAAGATAGTAATCCTCGACTAATGTAAATTATTTGAGCAGCTCCTGTAATAAACACCAACGTTTATAGATTTTTTTTGTTGTCACCGATATAACGATGGAACTGAGATTTAAGCAACATGATGTGTCTTACCAGCATCAGAAAAGTTATGGAGTAACGTGTTACGAATCATTTCAAAGGCTTTTGTAAATCCCAAAGAATGGTTAGTGGAATCTAGAAATTTTAAATTAATAAAATATTAGTGCATTTAATATGGCAATTGTAGATCAAAAATAAAATTCAACAAATAAACAAATAAAAATAAAGATTGACAGAGACAAATAAAGATTGTCAATCATTGGTGTCTTCGATAAACAAAATTGACAATAGACAAAGTTTATTTCTAAAGACACCAATGTTCAAGAATCCTAGCACAAAACTGCCAAGTTATTTAATACAAAGATGTACAGCACATATGAAATTAAACATTTACTCTAATTTACTAGCAAAACATTTGTTATCTGCGTAGTGTGGACTTTTCGAAAAATACAACGAACACAAATGCACAAACTACCTTTAGATTTGGTTAATCCATCCATAAATCTGGTGAAATGCAATTTTGCTTCAAGAGTTGCATAGGCCATTCGCTGTGAAAGACAATCATCACTGCGAGGGTAAGATGGCTCTCCGCTTAACCCAATTAAACCGACCTAAGATGTTTCAAATATGCAAAAATACCACCATTAATGTTTTCCAAACTTGAAATAAATACATTTGTTCTAACCGGCCAACAGTGGTGCTAACCTGATCTTGATGAGATAATGATCCTATGATGTATTTTCCAATGGCTTTGGCTATTTCCATTTGTTTGGCACTCATTGAATTTCCATGATCTATCAAAATGACGACAAATTTGGTTTGCGGTGCCACCGTTGCAATATAGATTTCCCTGCAATAAGAGAAATTTGATTACGCTGTTATGAATGAAATAAATAATCATTTTGTTCGGGGAGGGAGGGGAATGAAAAGTAAATTTACCTGTGCCTGGTTTCATCAGCATCCTTACATCTGTCCCTCGATTCATGTGCTGGATACTGCGTTAAAACACTCTCCTGAGATATAAAATACTGCCATTTGATTGTTGGATATTCACTAAGATTGTCCTGAAACAGCTGAGTAAGATTTTGCCCAGGACAGAAGACTCCCGACGGCAGCAATGGCGGTACTACATCGCAAGAGCGACTCCTGATTATCCTTTTTCCAAAATGTTCACTGTAACTAAAGCAAAGATATTGTTGAAGTTCGGGCATACCAAATGGTACAACACAGGACAACGCAAACAAACTGACTACGCATAAAAGAAAATCCTGAATAAGCTGAATCAATATCTAAATATCACGTCAAAACGCATTTATATACAACTTGGCTGCGCATCATTCAACTGAGGGTACTTTCTGTAGGTGCATGGGTCATTAGCATCAGACTTCAGTCATGTTTTTTTAGAGATTACTGCCGCAGTTGGCAATCCTGCAAAGGCCTACCTGTACTGGAAGTAATGTAAAAATCTCAACTTACTGAGCACGTTCGTCCCAATAGGCACAGCATGGCAATGTATGACAGAGGGGGTTTGCTATATGCCACCAATAAAGATCTTGGATGTGCGATTTGGTCTTTTGGAGCATTGTAGTATACTTATGTAGTTTTGCATGTAATCTATCTGCCATCTGAAATAAATAAAACATACATTAGCTTAGACGCAAGAACATTAAACTGAAAACAAACAGCGTTGAATATTGCGCAATGTATGACATCAAATCGTACACATTTACATTTCGCAATTTTTGTAGGTGTTTCAAAGAATATATCAGGATATATGCAATTTTCATTTTGTTGAATGTGGTTTTTTGTAGCGTGTACGCTCAGGTTTTAAAAAACTAGTTTTATGTATTTGTTGAATTTGGTTTCCTTCACGTTTAAAGTTTCAAGTCTTTTGGTTTTTAGTTGTGGTTTTGAGATAGTGTGTACTGGGGTTTAGATGCTCAACTCCGTGATAAGCAATGCATAGAATGGATGCTCCATTGAACCTTCAAAACGAATGAATTCCCTCAACCTCGTTAAGACGAATCTTAAAGGACGTCAAAATTATACGTACTACACAATTATGACATCAACAGTAAGAACTAAAATTGAAACTGAGTTTAAATGAAATTATACCCCACGTATATGAATGGGAAGGTGCTGAAAATTTTATCGGGGAACTCCATATTATACCGAACCTTTTTTACATGTACAGTGGATAACTTCGAATGCTCGAGAACTCGAAAATTCCTTCGTTGTAACCGAAAATTGGTCATGTCTTAATTCGGAATTCGTCTTAAATGAAGAAATTATTATTCATCCATACCCTAAGACGTACGGGGACAGGAATTGAATTCGTACAATCAAAAAATCGAGTTCTTCTTAATGAGGTTCAACTGTAGAATTTTATTTTGGTAGCTGTTTCGTGCTCAAAGGTTTATGGGTCATCCTCGCACGAACGAGTGCAAAACTCCCGCCGCCGTCAAACCTGTCGACTTGTCCCACGGGCTACTGGTCCATTTCCCTCTCCCTCTTATTTTTTATTAGACTGATGATCCGCCGCCCAAGTGGGTACATACACCGAAATCGATAGAGGGGATTTTCTTTCTCCCCAGATGGTTTTCGGACACGGCGTCCATTCCCCCTCATTTGCACCAAGGTGCGCATTCTTGTTCCCCCTGGCCTCCCCTGGGATGATAATCCCCACAATGGCCATAGAACCGCCATCACAAAAGTGGTTTTTACTTTTTCGAAAAAGGTAGAAAAGTGCCGCTGCAGACATGGTTGCTGAGCAACGAATTAAACTGGGATAAACGCTGGCCCGCGATGATTTATGCTACGGAGAAACGGCTGTCAAGATTAGCTAGGAGGAACGTACGCGCAACTACAACGGCCTACCTAAAAGCAGGGTTTGGGGGGAAAGAAAACGAAAATCAACTACTGCCTACAAGTTCCTAGATTACACGGTTGGTGTTCCAAAGCTCCCTTGGAACCCTCGCGAAAGGTATGATTTGGGAAGAAAACGTTTCCTAGAAGATTGCAACACATGTACTAAGACCCCGAAACGTTTAACATTTCCAAGAATACTGCACTTCGTCGTAAACAACGTACATGTATGGAAAAAATTTCCATTCAAAATTGGACGCAGTTTACATTTAAACTACATTGGCACCTTCATTAAGAAGTCGCTTTATACGAATTTCTGATAGAACTTGTACGAACTCGAGCATTTCCAGTCCCCATCCTAGGGGGCCATTCAAAAAGGACGTCCACAAAAGTTGACTCCCTCCTAACCCCTGTCCGCTCAATTAGGGGGGGGGGGGGGGGGGG
>JAQGAO010007105.1:0-11610 GCA_034697705.1 Ommatoiulus sabulosus | reverse complement strand
GGGGTAGATGTAAGTGATGCCTTTACATCCCTTCTATGCCTTTTCCCAACTTGGAATAAAGCATTTATTATTATTATTATTATTAATGCGCGTGTTCTGTAGTTGTATTCTCTCAATTAGGACAAACTTGCATTCCAGTTTCGGAAACCAAGTTTCGGTAAATTCAGTTTGTTTCCTTTACAGGTGTGTAACCATCTTAAGTATGTACAGTATGTGTAAAAGTCGAACGTCCACAACTTATTGAAATTTCTTAACTTTGGTCGAACGTATAGGTGCGCCAAACACTAGAAGCTGAGTTGCCTCTCCTCCTCCTCTGGGCCCTAGGGTTAATCGCAGTTCTTGGGTTAAAGGTCAATTATCTGGCAGAAGCATTTTAATCATTTTCGTGGTTGGTAGTTAGTGACTCGTGTATTTCGGCTGCCGAGCTGCTATGTTTCAACCTCTCCAATTTGCTAAATTATCAGTTTACCTTAAATTGCACGCCTCTAACCAAAACATCCATCGTGAGTTTTTTGGTGTTTAAATTGTGCGGTTCGACGTGCCAGTTTCGTGATAGCCCACCCAAAAATACGGGTTTGATAATGAAAAACATGATTGACTAACCGAGGACTGCCAAATTTTCTTCAGAATTACTTTTTTTTTTTGGTTAGGCGCAGCAGCGTATACATACTATTGTATATCCTGCAATGTAAAAGTTGTTTTAAAGTGAAGTATATATAATTATTTTCGAATTATCTAACAGAAGCAATTTAACAAGGGACTGTCGTTAGTTTTTAATCTTTTTTTCTTTAAATTATGCAAATTCAGCGTGTAGTTCTGAACTGCTTGGGAAAATGTTTAGTAGTTTCAAGCTCAAAAGTCAATATTTGAGTTTCGTATGGATTACAGCCCTCTTAAGCTGACCATAAAATCCCATTTTTGCCTTTCCTCAATGACGTCGACATTTTTCGGAAATTGTTTGCCTTGTGATTCGGCATTATTTCGCATAATCGAAATGTTGTAAATTATGGAAAGGTTTTCCCAGCATTGGCACAAAAACCTGCCTCAAAATCCACACTCACTGCTAATTTTTAAAGAAGTTTAAAGTGCTTGGCTTTAAAAGTGACACAAATCAGCTGTTTTCATGTTTGAGATATACGTACAGTGTATGGTAAAAAATGTAATGACAATAAACTGTACTATATTTTAGAAGAAACTAGAAGTTTGCCTCAGCTCCAGTATGTTGTTTTTACAGATTATAAAGATCATTTCGCTTGACCGGAAATTAACTATTTTTGAGTTGTCACAAATGAAAAAAAAAAGCAAGATCTTTGAGTGCAATACGACACAAAACATTTTGGCTATGTTGAAAGACAGTATGGGAATATGCTGCACTAAAGTTCACATGTTATCAGGGAAATGACCTTCATATATACACAACCAAATAATTACGTTATGCATCAGTTTCCGCTACCCATTTAAAACATCCAAGTACAGTACCTACATTTGCTGCAACAATGATTGTTTACTTGTATATACCGGTCCTGAAACAGACTATGGAGGTTTGTTATACCTGTCATATTTCCACTAACTTTATTTTTCTGTATATGAAATCTCATATGGCACACAGACGTCTAATTTTAGACGATTTTTTAGATTTAAAAAAAAATATTTAATAGGATTATAATTTGCATATATATTGCATATGTTAAATACAGTGTATAAACTAATGTATTCATTATCATGTGTTGGAAGATTACTATATTTGCATATTAAAAATTCCGTCTATCTATATATTTTCTATTCGTTAACTTCATTTTTGTAATTTCAGTTATCCCAGGTGTGCAGAAAATTTGTTTTAAGATTTTTGAGCTACCAAAAATCGTCAGTTTTTTCTAAATTTGTGGCATTTTCAGACAGCTTAATACGTTCCCGAAAAATCATGTTTTATATGCTGGTATATATGCAAAATCAAATGTTCAAATGTGACTATTTTATTGCAATAATAGTTGAGTTTTTTTTATTTGGATTTTTTATTTTTGAATTCATACTAGAAAAATTTGCAAAAAATTTTTTTTATCGGACAAACCTAAAATTACTTAAAATTGACTCATCGGTGATATAATGTAACCTTAGGAGTCTCAAATGAGTAACGGAAGTTGCGTTTATTATCAGACGTTATGTCGCATCCCCAATTGAAAAGGGACAGATCTCAACAATTTTCATTTTGAGAAAGCTACATGTATCACAACACTATCACATAGTCGAAAGTATAAGATGTGTCGTTTTTGCTGAATATAGAGCTCATTTTGCCTGATTTAATACCGTCTGAAACCAGAAATTTAAGACTTGATTTGTGTCACTTCTAAAGCGGGGACCAAACATATAAAACAGAAATATTCTTTTGGAGGTAATTTTCCCCTAGTTTTGTGAGTTATCCACGATTACAAATTTACATGCAATATACTTAAAGCACGCTGGACTGTACTCCAACATGGCCGATATTTCGTTTTGCACCTGAGTGCAGCCAACATTGAAACTGATTCATTAAAACAATACTCGCTCCTCAATGGGCATAACCCATCTCAAATTCGTACTTCTTGAAAACATTCAATGCGTGGGATTGTAGATAAATCGATAACAAACCTTGACGTCACTGTTCAAACCTTGGGGAATACTTTATAAGCAATTTCTGTTTGCAACTCTAATTATAAACCTCCCCATCGTAATTGCCTTCGGCGTTTCTGGAGGTGTTTCGATCTTGTGTCTATTTCCAACTTACCTTTTCGACGTTCATTGTTCTTCGCATTTTCCATAATCAGAAATTAAAACGTGTTGTGATGGTAACGAGCCAAGACGCTGCTTAGGGTATTTTTCACGTAATCCAAGCGTGTCTATTTTTATAAGAAACTCGAGATTTCTTGAGAGCTCTTTCCGCTGGATCGATATGCAAAAATGTGCATCCTCATCCTTGCTCCAACAAACTCTTGCAGTAATGATGGTGTTATGCGGCTTAGTCAGGAACATTAATGACATAACGTTCACGTCTGGTGCCTTTTGCACCATCCAGTATTACATTTTTCTACACGTAAAATTATGACTAAGAGAACAAAAATGATCCAAATGGTATCAAACAAGTAGCAGCGATGGTCAATCATGACTATGGACATTATAGATCAAGATTATCTCCAGAGCTTTGAATTTGCAAGAAATCCATTTTCGGACTATGTATACGCAAATTCGCAGAATCTGAATGGATAAACTTCCGGCGAGCTTCCAGTGAGAGGTTTCAGCTACCAAAACATGTTTCATTTTTCCAAATAAGATTGTGACATCTTACAAAAATCTTTCGTTGAATGTACATGTACAGTAATTAGGTTAGATTTGCAAGGTATATTTACAAGATGAGATTTAGTTGTAGTCGAACAATTTTACGAAGAGGGCTGTATTCACAAAAATAAATGAGCAACCAGGTGAAAAATGAAGTTTTAGATTAATTTAAAATATTGCATTTTTCAGTTAAACATGTACGTACTGCATATTGAGAAAAACAATTTTTTTTTTATAAAAGCAAAGCTATTTTCGTCGAGCTCGTCAAATTTCTCTTAATGTATGGACTATCTGCATGTATGCTTTAATGATAAAGATGTTACTTTAAATTGTAATGTTGATGATGTTCTGGTAAATTGTAATGGTAAAGTTGCCATTGGAAATTGGAATGGTAAAGATACCATTGGAAATTGGAATGGTAAAGATGCCATTGTAAATTGCAATGGTAAAGATGCCATTGCAAATTGCAATGGTAAAGATGCCATTGCAAATTGCAATGGTAAAGATGCCCTTAAAATTGCCACGAGGGGTGGTCATTAAATTTCCACAATCTTTTTTTTTTTTTTTTTTTTTTTCAAGAAAAACGGAAAAAACTGCTGTTGAAAGCCAAAGCTTTCAAATCAGCATTTCTGCTATAAACTGGCCGCCCACTTCTCTGAGCATCTTTCGTAGTTGTCTGTTCATTTCTAAACTTTTCAACCCACTCATAAACCGAACGTTTGTACATTACTCAGACCTTAAACATTTGACACATTTCTGCTCCTGAAATGCCTTCAAAAGTTAAACAAACTAACAACACACCGATGCCGAGCCACTTTCTCGATCCTAGGAGTCCATCTTTGTTTTCTAATTGTAAGCACGTGCAACTTTTGAAACATATCTTTTGACGATGAAATATGTTCAAGATTGATGGAATAATTTTTCCAACAAATTTCATTAAAATCAAAGAGCCTTTTTTTTTTCTTTCTTTTTTTTTTTTTTTTATTGTTGATTGCGGAAATTTAATGAACACCCCTCATACAATTAGCCTAAGAGTTAAAATTAACATATGCATGCATTCGTGCTTAATCAACACCACTTCGTTGTTTCGGTAATTATGCGCTGTCACTGTCAATATCCCAGTTTGAGAAACACACGGATACGTGATCTTTCATCAAACTTTATTTCGTGATTATTCCACGTTCGTGAGCTGCTGAAAATTGGCACTTGCATGGGCTTCGATTCTTTTCAAGTTTGCAATTAATTTGGGTTTGAGGTCGACATTTCCCCCCCGTTGAAATGGGCCAGGTGCGTTGCTCTTCCTTTTTCTCGTCTGTATTTCACCTCAAAATTCACCTTTTTTTCGGTCTTTTCAATTCGCACCACACTGCGGGATCTTTTCTTCGCATCATATCGAAACTCATCATTTCGGGTTTATCTTTATTTTCATCTTCCCTTCTTCTTAAGTAGCAATCTCCTTCGCTCTGTTCATCGTTTAAATCCACTTAACTTATTATCCAGAAACTCGTTTAGACGATGAGAAACTGGGGGGAAAAGGCGCTGACAGTGCGCTGTTTTCATCTGA
The DNA here is from genome assembly GCA_034697705.1 of Ommatoiulus sabulosus. NCBI lineage: Eukaryota > Metazoa > Arthropoda > Diplopoda > Julida > Julidae > Ommatoiulus > Ommatoiulus sabulosus. The sequence continues at coordinate 6,737 of JAQGAO010007105.1, read as the reverse complement.
AAAGGAGCCGGTAGGGGGCTGAGCGCAAAACCCGCCGAAATCCCAAAGGCAGATTTGCCGAAAAATAAGTTTGCAAATATATAACAATGTGGGCACAGAAGTTGTGAACTTATGGGGTCTTTCGAGTCTAAGCTTTAGTTTCATAAACAGCGTGATGATTGGATGATAAAAACTGTAAAACAAATTGGTACTTAGGATTTTTCAGCCATGAGTTAGTTGAATATACCGCAGAACAACTGCCAAGAAGTTCTGTAAGTGCAATTATTTTGGTGTCTTCATTGTTCTGAAACTTGCGAAACATTCCTGGTCTTAAAAATAACTTCAGAAGTATGGAAGCTTATACTTAGGGCGATAAGTGCTATGCTAAACTATTTCTCTTGTGGTTTTACGAACCTGTAGGGACCCCCAAAAATAATCGTAAAAGTTCCTAAATGGGAAATTGGGAATGACATGAGAAAAAAAAATGCAATTTGTACTTACTCTAATATGTTTGAAATTCCAGTTTCAAAACGAAATGAGACCCGCATGCTAATCCATTTTAATGAAATTCAATATACGAATCTCATGTCTGAAAATATATGCAAGTATTTTGCTTGTTGAACTTGAACTTTTCGTTGTAGTATGCTAATTTTTATTGCATAGTCATAATTGGTATTCATATCGTTATTAATTTAGAAAAATCATAAATACATGTTTAGAAAACCAGGGTACACCCAGACCTGGAAAATCTGAAAGTCATTTTCCGAGAAGAAATTAGCAAAATTTTCCACCTTTTTCGAGTACAAATTTTCAAAGTTTTCCACGTTTTCAGAGTATAGATTTGCACAATTTTCAACGTTTTCCGAGTACAGATTTACAAAATTTTCAACGTTTTCCGAGGACAAATTTTCAAAACTTTCTACATTTTACAAATACGAAATTGTCAATTTTTTTTCATGCAATTTTTTTTAATTTTTCTATTTAATTTTCAAAATTTTCTTTAGTAAATTTTGCAAAAATATTTTCCTGTGTCGATTTTTTAAAATATGTCAATTTTTGATATTGTCATTGATCAGGGAAATTGTTTTTTAATTTGGTAAGGTCAGGGAAGTTGAAAATGAAATTTCTGGGGGAACCCTGAAAAGGGTTTCCCCAGAATAGTATTTTTTTTTTCGTAAATATTTCAGAATTTTATTTCTTAAGAATCTTACTTAAAATTGTGAAAATGTATCAGCTAATTATATTTGCTAACGAGTTTACTCTTGACTTGAAACACATCTTGATCCAAAATTAAACTTCTTTAAACTGCATATGTCTTCTAATATAAAGTTAAGATACAAATTGAATATAGGTGTATTGCACCTTATGTTTAGTATTTCTAAACTATAAGTGTATAATATTATCCTACATGTAGGAAAATTTATACATGTACTGTACAGCATAATCGAGTATTTTTCTTTTTTTTTATATTGCAAAGCAAGCGAACGCACTGCCATATGCAGCAGTGGCAGTGGTGTCAATTTCAGTCCGGTACAACGCCGTGCTGTCAGACTAAGAATGCTGCTTAGTAATTGATCCATGGATGAAACCAGGTTATTACATTGCCTTTTCGCAGAGGAAAACACACCCCGATATTTGCATTTACATTGCAAAGTATTTTGCTCAGTTCAAAAACAAATTTTCATCAGGCCGCCGTGGTCGGCAAATTTGCATTCCTCTCGAAACACATTTTAATGTGATCTGCATTATTTGTTTTTAAAGTTGCGTAGGAGGATATTGAGTGTTTAACTGGTTAAGTGTTTTCTCTTGTTTTGTTTTTTTAATTCTGCATTCTAAAGCACAGTTCATTGCGAACCATTTTTTTTTGTCAACCCTCTCCTGGGCGGGCCACAGTTCATGAATTTTAAATCAGACTATTAAGTGGCCACGACTTTAACCCATTTACGATGACGAGCATAGGCCTCCTCACATGCAATTTGGTATAATTATTGCAAATGTGCTGCACAGGTGGTACAATATTGTCACACGAGTTTTAAAATTGTGAAACACTGCTGATTTGCATTCGTTATCGCAGTTGCATGGGTGTGTTCCGCAAGTAACTTCCGAACATGAATTCCTCCTTCAATTAGCAACAATGTAAGACTCACTTTTTTGCGTGAATTAACTATGATTTGCGCAGTCACCTTGTTACTGCTTTTCGTTAAACCAAATTCCCCGAGGTTATTGTGTCAATTTATGCAACCTGCTTATAAATGATTTTTTGTTTGCTCCGAAATGGGCGACTCAAAAATAGGTGGCTTAGTTTTTATTGTACGTTGAGCAAACTCAATTCAAATTTTGGCATGGGTGTAAAAGTTTGGTGAAATTGCTAAAACTTGTTCGAAATAAATGTTTTTCTAAACTGAATGTGTAACAGTGTAAGCATGCATTTTTAACATTTTGAATTTTTTCTGTAAGGGCTGGCATTTGATATGGCTAGTACAAGTCAATGAAATATTACTGCCCAAGTAGTTTCTTCACAGTGTTTTTAAAGTGTTGTTTTCATGAAACTGATCTTGCCAAAAATGTTTGTTGCAAAACATTGTTTCATGGCACGTTTCCACGGCTTGAAGAAAATGTTTCCGAAACATTCTGGTAGGGGCACTTCTACGAAATGACCAAATGGGTGCTGTAGTCTGTTTTTACTTAATCTTTAGGTACCGTCGTCTGCTTATTTCGTTGTGTACATGATGTCCTCCATTTTGTGGCGAGTGATAGTGTTTCTTTGGCGTGGACACAATGTTTCCGAAACATGTTTCAGTAGCAGATGTGCAGAAAATTGTTTCGGCAGCAGATGTACCGAATGATGTTTCAGCAACTGATGTGCAGAAACGTGTTTCAGCAACTGATGTGCATAAACGTGTTTCCGCAACAGGTGTGCAGAAACATGTTTTGGAAACATTTTCAAGAAACTGAAAAAAAAAATTGTTTCGCAGAAAACATTTCGTTAGTCTGTATATTATATACTTGTACTGTATAGGCATTATCTGCAGTGCTCAACATAATTAAATTCATGGAACACCCGTAAAATTGCACAATTCACAAATTAAAAATGTTTTGTTTGCACATAAAATGAGGATTAACTGAACAATTTGCTTAAATTGGATATATATATATATATTTTTTTTACAACAATAATGGAAAACTGAAAAAGACGTATTTAAAGTGCAACGCGCTGTAAGTGATGGCAGATGGAATAATTTGTACGGTACTGAATGCAAGACAATTTTAATTAATAATATTTTGTTTAATACGAGTTATTTAAACAAATATTTATGTTAATTCTCTTTTTTTTTTGTTCAAATAAAATGTAATTATAGAAATACATTTAAAAATTCTTTTTATTTCGACAATTCCATGCCATATTAACTAATACTGTTAATGGTACATAAATGTGTCCCGTCGTTTATGTTGAGCACTGTTGCATGTACTATTTTTACAAAGGTACACGGTTTTCATTGCTTTTAACATTTTTAAACATTTGTCAAAATTTTGGCCCAAATTAAATTACAATTATCAAGTTTATGCGAAAAAAACTACATGTGTACAAGATGTCCAAAATGGCCGATTCGCATTCTTCGAAACGTACTTCCGCCTTCAACGCCCCATGACAAATCATTCCTAAATGCGTGATTAAACAGGTCGTTGTGTTCACAGCTTTCAGAACACGTGCAGACGGGCGTTGGATTTCCCAACATGCAATGGGAATGTTTGAGAGCTGGCGCGCCAGGGACCACAATTGGCTCGCCTCTTCAACAAGCTCATTGAAATGTATAAAAATATAATCAAATAATGCATTATGAGGTACTAATAACACGGCGTGTTTTTTCACGTCCCCCTTTTTGGCTGGTCTTCGTCGATAATGGCCCTACATAATGCGAACCTGCGAGTGCTCCGTGTTATTTTGACAGTTGATAATGGCTTCATTAAGAGGCCTCCTGCATCACCGCCATTGTAGGAACCAAATCGAGGGGGTTGGCGACGGGGGCCCCCTCTATGGCCGAAGCAGATGGAGTATAACATATGCGAGCACCTATCCGCACGCGTGTCACCTAATTCCTCTAGGAAAATACGTGGAAAAAAAACATGGGGGCCTTTGAAATCCGACCCTACAACACCCATTTAAAAATTGGATATTATGCAATATTAATAATAATAATAACGGCATCTGCTACAATGAGATACCCTGCGGGCATTTGCTATTGAAAATGCGAACTGCTGGCAAAAAAAATCAATGAGGTTGAAAATCGTGCGGGGTTGCGACTTCCGCCCGTGGAGTACGTCATATAATCTGGCTAGATTTTGGTAAACTTGGCCCCTATTGCTTTGGCCCAGGCCCAGTAATGTTGCAAAGTTTCGTTTTTGGAAAAAAAAAAGTTGGTCCAAATTGATGGAAAGTGATAATAAACTGACAGAAAATTTGCGGGAAACTGATGGCAGTATAAAAGTGGGAACACACCAAAGAAACGTAAACTGAAACTTGGTTTCCGAAACTGAAATGCATGTTTCCGAACCTTGCGTCAAACCGATTTTCCGAGTTAGGAGTTTTCAGTTACACTTATACAGTACGTTTACTATATACGATTCCTGTTGAGTTAACCGAGTTTCCGGTTGCGTTAACCGATTTAATTCCCTGTTTCTGAAACCGTCTTTAGTTGAAGTATCCTTGGTGTTTTCCTACCTTAATTAAGATGTTAGCAAACAGATCTGAAATAATTATCAGTTTTGGTTCAGTGTTAATTATCATGCAACCAGTTTTGCATTCAGGTTTTATTCCCATAAGAACCAGTTAAAACAAGTTCGGGAAAAATGTTTCAGATTGACTCGTCTGCTTTTGAAAATTCATCAGGTCGAATAGATAAACGGTAATATGTTAAAAAAAATTAACATTAGTTCGTTTCAAGGAAGTATGAACACCTGATTTTACATGTACCTACACGTATTCCAACATGTTCTGTTGAAAAAAAAATTAAGTTCTCGGAGTCTTCCAGCTGGTCATTCTCTATATGGAAAATTGAAAACTGCAGGTCAAAATAGTTTTAGGCATAAAATGAAATATATATATTTTCAATGCAAATGTTTTTCCACGGTTAACGAAAATTTTGAATGGCACATCTTTTATAAATTCTCCAAGCGTAATTTTTTAATTAATTTAAAAACGTCATTTTACATTAAGTTGCAAATATTGATTGCTAAGGATTTTTCTTATATTTCAGAATAATGCGTGACAATGCTATGTCCAGTACCTGTCCTTGGGAATGGACGAATAGTGTCAATTTCTTCATTTAAGACGTATGCCAAAATTCAGATATTACAAATTGTCGGCTAAAACGAACGAATTTTTGATATCCCAAGCATTCACGAAATGTTACGTTAAAACGAACTTTTAGTGTTATACTAAAATACACTTTTAGTGTTATATATGGGTTGTACTTGAATTGGTGTAAAAATACAAAATATGGAAAGGCAAGTATAATATGGCATTTGGTGTACGAATTAGAAGTTTGTTTGAAAATGACAATATTGTTCGGTTTTTCAGTCTAAATCTAGTTTCGAATAGGTTTTTCAGTATAAATTAAGTTTTGAATCCCGCGAAAAATGTTACTTTTTTCCCTTCAAGTTTAAACCTGTGGGCAAGACGTACACGGTTCAGCCTATTAGGTGGCCATTTTGGGAGTGAAAATGGGATAAAATGTGCGAGCATGGGCAAAAGATAATGTTTTCGGGACCGCGAACCCCCCTAGTGTTTTCCTCGGGTGTTGAAGAGGTATTCCTGGAAAATTTGGGAGCAATCGGGTGAGTGGATCAAAAGTTTTTGCGGAACAAGGCCATCGACACATCTCTTATATACATGATGTATGTAGATGTAAAAAAGGTAGTTATAAGGGGGAATTCCCCGATAAAATTTGCAGCACCTTCCCATTCATGTACCTGAGGTAATATTTCATCCAAACTTTGATGAAACTTCACTTTTTATTGACGAAGTCATATCTGACTTCTTGATAATACGAACTATATCCGGTTTAAACTAACAAATCTTGCCTTGAAACAAATGTTCCAAAAGATTTAGCGTTGGGGGGATGGGGTTGTAGATCTCGAATGATATCTTTAGATAGGGTGATACCATACATCATCGTTGGAAATAAATTGAGAAATGTGATTCCAAATTAAATCAGTTCACGGTAACGCCTCATGACCTTTGCAGAAATGAATTTTCGAGGATGGCGCCCACGTTAATCGTTTAAGTGACACTTAAGTAGTCTTGAGGCTTGCTTATACCTTTTAGGAAATTGAGTTTCAACCATTCGACACATCGTCGTCAAGACCCCGAAATCTCACGCTTGACATTTTAGCTAAATGCCGAGCAATTACTCCGTCCTAGTCTAGGCGCTCCCCGTGGTGCCTACATAATTTATGGGCGCAATTGCTGCGAACTTATCTCTAATTATGAATTAATGATGAGGTGGAATGAGTTTTGGTTTACGATAGACGTTATCGTGACGAGTCATGCGCGTGATGCTGCGGAATCGTAATGCGTTAAACCGCCCAAATGGTGGATTATTGGACATTATTTTCGTGTATGTATACTATTAAAAGCCTTTTAGCAACAGGCTTTCGCAGCGCCATGGAGCGGTCATTTCAGGAAACTGAAGCTCTTTGGGATCATCCATAAAGGATGTCCTGTATTTTTCCGGGTTTTTAGTGGGGGGGGGGGGGGG
>JAQGAO010007104.1:0-11611 GCA_034697705.1 Ommatoiulus sabulosus | reverse complement strand
TAGCACGTGATCGGTTTACACCCACCAGAACATGCACCTGCACCTGGTGTAATGAGTCGAATTCGCCATTAGTAAACGTGAAAGATTCATCTTTTACGTTTATTTAGATTTTGATAATATTTGGACAATAAATCCAAATATTTATTTGGATTTATTGTCCAAATATTATACAATACAAATCAAATACAAATCCAATTTCTTAAACAAAATTCCATCTTTTAAAAAACAGTATTTCCATTACCTTAAACGAAATTAATTTTTTAAAATGAAATTCCATCGATAAATCCATTTAAAAAAATTAATTTCGTAAAAAATTCAATTACAAATTTGCCGATTTAATTAAATAAGATCGACATTTAATTAAATCAATATTCATTGAAGCAAAATTCTTGTTTTTATTTCTAAAAAATATAGGAATAAATTAAAAAATTACTAGTTTTTGAGCCAGCGATGGAAAAGCGGGATTATTAGATATAAAAAAAACTTACACTAGAATTTAAGTTTATTTAATTTCAACACAAGTAAATTCAGGGTCCTCCAATGAAAATTAATGAAAATTAAAAAATTAAGGTGTGTTAGAGGTACCGAGCAATGGTGGCTGAGTGGTTAGCATTCTCGCCACGTATTCGGTAGACCCGGGTTCGATTCCCGTGTCGGCTATCCTCGATTGTGAGTTTTTATGGTTTCCCACAATCCTTTGAGGCGATTGCTGGGGTAGTTTCTATATTAAAATCGGCCATGACCATATTCCTATCCACATTCATGTCTATAGTTATGTGTCATTATAGTCATAGTTGTTTTCCGGAAAATTGTGGAAAATGTCGAAATAATAACATAGTTTTTGGTCCTTTTTTCAAAAATGACGTCAATGACAGAAAAATGGTGTCATTTTTTCGCATACTTGCACACATAATGACGTCATTTTGTTCTTGTTTTTTGGTCATTTTTTGATCATTAATGACGTCAATGACTGATGAAATTTTTTAGTCATTTTTCTACGTGGGATCGTGTTTGACCTCCATCATTTCTGCATCCAGGTAGCCTTTTTTGACCTTATTTTCAAAACGAACCAATAAACGAACCCAAACGGTCAGGCAAAACTTCTTTATTCTGTCAGGGTTTCTCCAGAAATTTCATTTTTAACTTCCCTGACTTTTCCAAGTTTTAAAAAAACATTTCCCTGACCGATGACAATGTCAAAATTTGACATATTTTGCAAAATCGACTCTACAAACTATTTTTAAAACTTACTAAGGATAATTTTGAAAATTATCATAGAAAATTTGCTAAAAATTTAAAAACAATTTGCATGAACTCATTTTAAAAATGTGACAATTTTGTATTCTAATTTTGCATTCGGAAAACGTGGAAAATTAGGCAAATTTGTATACAGAAAATGTGGACATTTTTGCAAATTTGTACAAAGAAAACATGAAAATTTTTACAAATTTCTACTCGGAAAATTGGCCCTGAGCTGACCATGTATAAGTATTAATTTTAAATAGCCATGACTGCGTTAGATTTCCCTGACATGTTCAAAATAATCTATTCTTCCCTGACTTTTCCAGACATTTTTAAGCTAGATGCAGTGCTGCCAAACTACACTTGCACTAAGGTAAAGGCAGTGTTGTCAACGAAAATTTTTAATGATTTGCAACGATTCTTTAATTATTTAGAGGGTATTTAGGACTTTTCCGAATATTTAGGGCTTTTAAGACTTATTTATTTGTTTAGCACTTTTAGAACTTGTTTGCCACCCTGATTCTTTTCTTGCCTTCTTCAGAAGCTAAACATATACAAAAATAGAGTAATTAATTATAAAACTAAGACATATGCAATAATTTTGAAATATTTAATGTACACTCGGTTATTTTTAATGCTGATTGCTGCAAAAAATTACCTTAAAAGCCGTTAAACAATTCCATTTTAAACACAAAAATAGCATCGTTTTTTATAATGAATTATAATTTTTTACAATTTTTTTTACCAATAAATTTTTAAAATGAATAACATTTGTGAAAATGCAATCAAGTTTGTTCCTTTAAAACGATAATGTCTAAATTGTTGTTCGTGACCATATTGAAATGAAATGCCATGGAAATTTAAAAATTTAATCTGAAATAATGATTATATTCCGGAAAAATACTATTATAATACCAATGAAGTATTGCAGAAAACAAAAATGTTGCACGAAAACAAAAAAAGTGAAGTCATTTTTTGGTCAGTTTTCGCCCAAGAAATAACCACCGAAAACCTGGCAAAAAATGACGTCTTTTCGGACCAAAAAGGACGTCATTATTTTGGTTAAAAATGACGTAATTATTTCGTTTTAGTTGACGTAATTTTTTCGCATTCTTTGATTCCCAGATGACGTTATTTTTTGGTCATTATGACGTCAATGACTGACTTCATTTTTTGGTCATTTTGCTACGTAGGCTGTATAATTGTTTTTCATGATATATTTGAGTAAAACTTGACATTTTTCCTAAAAAACGTTCCATGTTTTCTATAAAATCATTTTATTTAAATTAAAAATATGTAGTATACTGTTTTAAGATTTGCTTTAAAAAAATTGGTTAAGGGTTCCCCCAGAAATTTCATCTTCAACTTCTCGAACTTTTTCAGGTTTAAAAAAAATGACCCTGCCCAATGATAGTGTTAAAAATCGATTTATTTTCCAGAATCGACGCAGTAAAATATTTTTCAAAATTTTATTATGAAATTTTGAAAATTAAGCATGAAAAAATTAAAATAGTTTGTGAAATATTTGTGAATATTCAGCTCAATATCATAAGTAATTTAAATTATTTAATCAGTATTTTATTATTGCAAAACCTCGTGGTACAAGGGAATTCAGATATTTGTAAAGTAAGTTTATTTCAAAATTATGCAAAATATACTATTTTTGTTTTTTTTTTTTAGTAGAAAACTTGGAGAATTTTGCAACTTTGTACTCGAAAAACGAGGAAACTTTTGCAAATTTTTACTCAGATGTAGAAGCATTATTTTGAAAATTTAACAACATGACTACTTTGAATTTCCCTGACTTTTTTTAAAAAAAAAGCCATTCTTCTCTGACTTTTCAGACATTTTCAAGTTCTCTGAATTTTCCATGTCTGGGGTTACCCTGCTCGCAATCTCACCTTTTTAAAATCTTACAATTTTTTCTAAAATCTCACACCATATACACGTACTACACTACATCATAATCTACACACGTAGATTTCTAAATTAAAAGCACAAGATTTTAAAAAGCGCTTATAATTTTATTTCAATATAAATGTTCCAGGACCTTTTGGTGTCATTGTGAATTTTTACAATACAAAGCAACAACGAATTAAAATTTTTACAGAAATCGTGTCATCATAGTGTACAAAGTGACCACGAGTGACCAAATTTAAGTGACCAGTCATTGGTTATTTAAACTCTGATGAAAATGTTTTGGTCACCCTGTACGTTACATCAACGATGCTTAAAAACGAGAATATTGACCTTAGAATCTCATTTTTTGAAATTGAAATACAATTTTTCAACATTGAAATTATTCGTCCAATTTTGAAAATTTGCATGTTTTTAAAAATTTAAAAGCGGATGAATATTTTCAAGTTTTGCAGATGAAAAATCACTTTATTTTAAATATTAATTTAAAAAAGTATCAATTCCCAAATTTGCAGCGTGTAAGTTTACTCGCTAAAAATTTCGAACAATGATTTTAATTTAAAAAAATAAACATTTCTCACTGTTTCAAAAATGTTACAAAATACTTCTTAATTCACATCTCGTGGTATGGAGCGCCACCACAGCCTCAATTTGTACGAGTTGCTTAATAAAAAGTAACATTTAACATTGGAAATTTGTTCGACGAAATACAAAATTTTCAGAACCACATTTATAACCCAAAAATTACCCAAAAATTAAATAAACGTGGAAGATTTGTTTATTTAGGTTCAAATAATATTTAAACAAAATATTAAAAAAAAAAATTTCATAATTAAAAATCCAATTTTTCGTACAAAATTACATCTTTAAAAAAACAGTATCGATATATCTACAAATGTATTTAAAAAAAAGAATTTCGTACAAACTTCAATGAAAAATAATTAATTCGTTAACCGATTTAATCAAATAAAATCGATTCAAAAAATATTTACTTCAATCAAAATTTCATTTAAACAAAATTCCTGGTTTTTTATCATTTTGTATTCGAAAATTGTTAAAAATTTGCGCTTGGAAAAAATGAGAATTTTTGCGATTTTGTGTTTGGAAAATGTGAAAAATTTGTACACGGACAATTTTGCAAATTTATTATCCGAAAATGTGGACAATGTTTTGCAAATTTCTACTCTGAAAATGGGCCATGAGCTAACCTCGTAGAAGTATTAACTTTGAATCGCCATGACTGCGTTAAATTCCCTGACTTTTTCAAAATAAACCATTCATCGACGACTTTTTCAGGTCACTTTTAAGTTCCCTGACTTTTCCTAGGTTTTCCAGGTCTGGGGGAATCCTGAGTAATTTCTTAAAAATGTTCACATCGCGAGGTATTAGGATTCGGCGCACATTTAAATACATAATAATTATACTTTTAGTAAATATTATATTGTAATATATTTTTGCCCAAGATCTACCACCCAAAACCTCACTAAAAATGACGTCTTTTTATGGTCATTTTTCAAAAATAACGTAAATGACCAAAAAAATGACGTCGATTTTTGATCAGTTTTCCCCCAACAAATAACCACCCAAAAACCTGGCATAAAATGACGTCAATTTCTGCTTATTTTTCACTCAAGAAATTACCACCCAAAACCTGACTAAAAATGACGTCATTTTATGTTCATTTGTTTTCCCAAAAATTTACCATTATAAAACGCGTTCTAACGCATCTTTACGAGAAATTGTGCATTGGTTTATCAGACCTTGGAATACCGTAAAAGCCGTTGTTTTGTGCGTAAACAATTTAATTTAAAAAAAAAACGGCATTGTTTTGTTAATGAAAAATAATTTTTTACAATAATTTTGTTACGAATAACTTTTTAAAATGAATGCCACAATCACGTTTGTTGTTTTAAAATGATAATGTCTAAATTGTTGTTTAATGTAACCGTGTTGAAATTAATTGCAATGGAAATTTAAGAATTTGACCTGAAATAATGTAATGATTATTTTCCGGAAAAATAGCGATGAACCATATAATAAAGGGTGAAAAATTACAGAAAATATGGATGTTATCCTGGAATATTATAAGTTAGTGGCGTTTCATGAAAACAATTCATATTTTCTATTAACATGAGATTTTAACTTTAAAAATAAAAAAATTCCACTTTTTCCGAATAAGAGATTGTTCCATTTTTAAAAAATTTCATACAATTTTTTAAATTCCAAAAAAAACACGTCTAAGTTAATTTTCAAAATTGTCACTAGTAAATTTAAAAAACTATTTTCCAGCGTGAATTTCGGAAAATATGTGAATTTTTCCCGTTGTCATTAGTCAGGGAAATTTTTTAAAACCTTGAAAAGTCACGGAAGTTAAAAATGAAATTTCTAGGTGATTAACATGTTAACATTAAAAGTTATCAAACGGAAATGTGACGACATCGAGAAATTATGACAAATTTTCGTCAATTTCGTTATCAAATAATCTTTTCATGAACATTTTGCTTACCTTACGTATTTCACTTTTTATTTTTCATAAATTTTTGAGAAAACAATTCTTAATTCCTATCTCATGGTATGGAGCGCCACCACAACCTCCATTTTCAGAACCAAATTTTCACTCAAAAATTACCAAAAACTAAATCAACGTGGAAGATTCGTTTAATTTAGGTTCTGATAATATTTAAACAAATTTTTAAAAATTGTCAATTTGCATAAATAAAAAGCCTAATTTCTAAAACAAAATTCCATCGTTAAAAAAATATTTCCATTACTTTAAAGGAAATTAATTTTTTTAAATAAAACTCCATCGATAAGTCCATTTAAAACAATTTGAATTTCGTAAAAAACCTTAAATTAAAAATAATTAATTCGTTACTGGATTTAATTAAATAAAATTGATTTTAAACGACATTTAATTAAATCAAATTCCTTTAAAAATTTCAAAAAAATTACAGGGTTCTTAAAAAAATTTCCTTGACCAATGACAGTTAACGTGAAAAATTAACATATTTTTCCAAAATTTCTCAAAAATTCTCAACAATTCAAATCTTGGGAATTATGAAAATTATGAGAAAATTTTAATTTCGGAAAAGTGGAAAAATTTTTCTCGGAAAAAACAGAACTTTTGCATTTTTGTCCTCGGAAAATGTTAAAAAAGATTACTCGGAAAACCTATAGATTTCCAAATATGTACTCGAAAAACGTGGAAACATTTACAAATTTCTACTTGGACAACGTGGACAATTTTGCAAAGTATTAATACTTAGAAAACGTGAAAAATTGTGTAAATGTGTTGATGGAAAAGTGGAAAATTGTGTAAATGATTAGATGGACAACGTGGAAAATTGTATAAATGAGTAGATGGAAAACGTGGAAAATTGTGTAAATGAGTAGATGGAAAACGTGGAAAAATGTATAAATGAGTGGATGTTTTCCATCCACTCATTTATATTTATGAAATTATATTTATGAAATATATATATTATATTTATGAAATTGTATAAATGAGTAGATGGAAAACGTTGAAAATTATGTAAATGATTAGATGGAAAAAGTATAAAATTTTGTAAATAAATACTCCGAAAATGTGAAAAATGTTTATAAATTTCTACTCTTAAAATAGGCCACGACAACTGCATTGAATTACCCTGACATTTTCAAAATGAGTCATTCTTCCCTGACTTTTCCACGTTTTCCAGGTCTGGAGGAACCCTGGCGAAACTTTCTTTTAAATAAAAAATCATCAAGTAATTAAAGGACGTTTTTTATCGGTTTCAGTACTAATTGAACTACCGAGCGAGGTGGCTAAGTGGTTAGCATTTTCGCCTCGCATTCGGTAGACCTGGGTTCGCTTCCCGTGTCGGCTATCCTCGATTGTGGTTTTATGCTGGGATAGTTCCTATATTAAAATCGGCCATGAGCATGTTCCTATCCCTATCAACACGTGCAAACACCAACTCGTTGATGTGGGTCTAATTGTGGGCTTCTCCCTATTGTGTCTGAAACAACTCCGAGAACTAACTTTTTGGACGAATTTTCACAGTTTTCACAGTTCGATAATTTCATCATAGAGAGTTGACATGATCTTTCTAGGTGGTTTTTGAAGCATCGTGTTTGACCTCCATCATTTCTGCACCAAAGTAGTCTCCCACGTAGCAAAATTACCAAAATTACAGGAAATAACAACTTAAAATCTGGCTAAAAATGACGTCATTTTTTAGGCAAGAAATAATCACTTAAAACCTGGATAAAAATGACGTCATTTTTCGGCCAAGAAATGACCACTTATAACCTGGTTAAAAATGACGACATTTTTTAAGCAAGAAATGACCACTTAAAACCTGGCTAAAAATGACGTCATTTTTCAGTTAAGAAATGACCACCCAAAACATTGCTAAAAATAACTTCATTTTTAGGCCAAGAAATGACCACTTAAAACCCGGATAAAAATTACGTCATTTTTTTGCGAAGAAATGACCACTTAAAACCTGGATAAAAATTACGTCATTTTTCGGCCAAGAAATGTCCACTTATAACCTGGCTAAAAATAACGTCATATTTTGGCCAAAAAATGACTACTTAAAATCTTACTAAAAATGGGGTCATTTTTCGGCGAAGAAATGACCACTTAAAACCTGGCTAAAAATGACGCAATTTTTCGGTCAAGAATTGACCACTAAAAACCTGGATAAAAATGACGTCATTTTTCGGCCAAGACTCTGGAGATGCGGATGATAGTGTCCTAGAATTGACCACTTAAAATCTGGATAAAAATGACGTCATTTTTCGGCCAAGACTCTGGAGATGCTGATGATAGTGTCCTAGAATTGACCACTTAAAACCTGGATAAAAATGACGTCATTTTTCGGCCAAGACTCTGGAGATGCGGATGATAGTGTCCTAGAGATGCATCATTGTCCGTTCTTGATGTCCGTCGATAAGGGATTGGCCTACGGTAAGCGCTTCTCGGCATAGGTCCAGGACGCTCCAACTTTGGTACTTTTGTTGGCGGTCATCCTCTTTTGCCCCGATGCCGTGGCGGCGTCTTCGGATAATGGTTCGGCGTCTGTCATCGAGTCGTGCCGGATGCATTTCTGCCGTCTGCTCGATGCTCGCTTGATCACTAGATTCGGACAAGAGAAACGAGCTATTATGCTCCCTAGATTGTTGCTTCTGTTGCCAACTCTGAGGGAGATAATAGACAAGAGACTTTTCTATCGATTTGACGTTGGACTTGGCCAGGACTTAGACTTGGACGCCGCTTACGGATCACTTTGACGTTCTCAGAGTTTTGCATGGGTCCAGAATTTTAGGTAGTTTTATGAGACTTTTGCGGAAGTTGATGAGAATTTCGTGGAAATTTTATGGGAATGTCTTGGAAGTTGAAGAATTTTTTAATTATAAGAGAATGTTATGCAGTTTTGCTAGACTTTTATGGGATCCGATGATAATATTGTAAGATGTATGATGAGAAATTCGTGGAGGTTTGATGAGAATTTTATAAGTTTAATGGAAATTTGATGGGAATTTCATGAGTTTCATGGAAATTTGATGGGAATTTCATGAGTTTGGGGAAACTTAGAAGGGAATTTCTTGGACGTTTGTTAAATTTTTGGAAGTTTATGAGAATGTTACGCTGCAGTTTTGAGACTTTTATGGGATAGCCGATGATAATTTTGTAAGATATATGATAAGAAATTTGTGAAATTCCTATCTTGTTTTCACAAAACTCATGAAATTCCTACCAAATTCCCTACGAGAATCATTAAATTTCCACCAAACTCATGAAATTGCTATCAAATTTTCACGAAATTCATAAAATTGCTGAGTTTTGTGGAAATTTGGTGTTTATCGTAGGAACTTTAGTAAGATTTTTTTATGAGTTTTGTGGAAATGTGGTAAGAATTCATGAGTTTGTGGGGGAATTTCAATTGAATTTTCTTGACGTTTGAGAATTTTTGGAAGGTTATGAGAATGTTACGCTGCAGTTTTTTTGCGAGAAATTTATGGGATATCCGATGATAATTTTGTTAGAGTTATGATAAAAAATTCGTGAAATTTTGATGGAAATTTCATGAGTTTCATTAACATTTGATAGGAATTTCATGACTTTCGTGGAAATGGGATGGGAATTTTATGAGTTTGGTGGAAATTAGACGGTAATTTTCCGGAAATTTAAGAATTTTTGGAAGTATATTTGATGATAATTTTGTATGATATGATGAGGAATTCGTTGAGCTTTGATAGGAATTTCATTTGTTTGGTGAAAATTAGATGATTCTCGTTTAAATTTTATGGGAATTTCATAAGTTTCGTGGAAATGTGGTAGGAATTTCATGAATTTGGTGGAAATTAGATGAGGATTTCCTGGACGTTTAAGTATTTTTGGAAGTTTATGAGAATTTTAAACAGTTTTAAGAGAAATTTACGGGATCCGATGATAATTTTTCAAGATTTGATGAGAAATTGGAGCAGTGTTTAATAAGATTCTTGAAATCTTACGAAATTTTTATACAATCCTATAAGAAAATGTAACGAAACGTTTTTAGTATTCCATTAAGATGTATAATTTTTATGGAATTTATCGCTAAATTGATGGAATTTTACGACAAGCGCGTGATTTTAAACTTATTAGATGTTATAAATTATTTTAGTTTTATATGTATATATATTATTATTATTTTTTAATTAGAAATAAAGGAATGTATACCATTTGCAATAACAACGACTTGACAGTTATCATTAAGAATTTCAATTAAGTTTAATTGTCAAAAATGAACATGAATTGAAAGAAAATTACCAACGTTATACATACGTTATACATTTAGCATTCGGAAAATGTTTAACATTTGTGCTAGGTTAAAGTGGGAAATTTTGCCATTCTATCCCAGGAAAATGTGGAAAAGTTTTACTCAGAAAACCTAGACAATTTGGAAAATTTGTATTTGGAAAACGTGGATTATTTTGCAAATCTGTAATCGTAAAATAGACCATGAGCTAGCTAACATCATAGAAGTATTAATTTTGGATTGCCGTGACTGCGTTGAATTTCCCTGACCTTTTCAAGATAAACCATTCTTCCATGACTTTTCCAGGTTATTTTCAAGTTCCCTGACTTTTCCAGGTTTTCCAGATCGGGAAGAACCCTGTTTTAACTACTAATGCGGATGTTTCAGTAGATTCAAGAAGATACCGAGCAAGGTGGCTGAGTGGTTAGCACTCTTGCTAGCTCGCATTCGGTAGACCCGGGTTCGCTTCCCGTGTCGGCTATCCTCAATTGTGGTTTTTCATGGTTTCCCACAATCCCTTTAGGCGCATGCTGGGATAGTTTCTACATTAAACCGGCCATGACCGTCCCTCCTATCCTATCAAAAATCAAATCGTTTGAACTTTATTTTCTGTGTTCTCTTTAATTTTGGTTTTCTAGTTTTTCGAGCTAAGCTTAATTTTCCATCATTTTTTCATTAAGCTTTTCATTCATTATCAGATCCAAAAAGTGATATTCCAAAGCCAATTTTTGAAACACCGAATGGATTGTGGAAATTTGTTTTTCCCTAAAAGCTCATTTCCACGCTGTTCTCATTCTTGGGCAGTGCGTGGGAGGGGACCCACGTAGCAAAAATGACCACAAAATGACGTCATTTTCTGGTCTTTTTTAAAAAATGACGTTACCTAAAAAAATGACAACATTTTCTGGCAATTTTTTGGTCAATTACTAGCCATTTTCAACAATGACGTTGACTAAAAAACAAATGACGTCATTTTTTGAGGTCATTTTCTGATCATTTTTAAAAAATGACGTTAATTTAAGAGAAAATGACGTCATTTATTGTCATTTTTCAAAAATGACATTAATGACAAAAATAATGAGTTTATTTTTCAAAAATGACGTTTGCTACGTGGGGTTTCACAGGGTTCCCCCAAAACTTTTATTTTCAACTTTCCTGACTTTTCCAGGTTTTAAAAAAATTTCCCTGACCAATGACAACGTGAAAAATGACATATTTTCCAAAATTGACGCTGGAAAATATTTTTTAAAATTTACTAACGACAATTTTGAAAATTAACATAGACATTTTTTTTTAAATTTTAAAAAATTGCGTAAACATTTTTTAAAATGGGAACATTTTGTATTCGGAAAAAGTGGAAAATTTGTACATGGAAAAACGTTTAAATTTTTTAAATTAATACTTAGAAAACGTGAAAAATTGTGTAAATTTGTACATGGAAGCTTGGCCTCTTCGTATTGCATTCGGTTGACTCGGATTCGATTCCCTGTATTATCCATGTATTTTTTTATTTTCTTAATTATTTTTATTGTGAATTTATTAACATGGTTTTAGAATAAGTTATAGTTTTTTTAACAACTAATAGAGATCAGATTGTATTGCGTACGGCCACCACTGGACAAAATTACAGGGTTTCCCCAGACCTGAAAAACCTGGAAAAGTCA
>JAQGAO010007103.1:0-11612 GCA_034697705.1 Ommatoiulus sabulosus | reverse complement strand
TTACTTTTGAGTTGCAACAACATGACTACATGTACGTTGAATTTCCCTGACTTTTTCAAAATAAGCCATTCTTCCCTAACTTCTCCAGGTTTTCGCCGTCTGGGGGTTCCCTACATCAGTCCATGGACATTCTGCCCCGTCATAATTTTATTAAATGTTATGTTTATCTTTTAGTATTAAATGTGCCCACTTTTTAAAGCATTTTAAAATAACTTTACATGGAACACTGGATAAACCTTGCATGAAAGGTGGACTGATCTATCATGAATAGGTATATATATTTTGACATCAAACTGACAGTCTACCCCCACCACAAATTGTCACAAATTCAGCATATCCCATACCTCCTAAAAGCGTTTTGTCATTTCTGGAGGCCCACTAGCTCAAAATTGGACTCCGTATACACGAGGACGTCCTTTTTGAATGGTTCCTAACGCCCGTAACGCCCTGCTTAACGGGTCTACGATACCATAAACTGACCAACGGTTTAAAACGTCACCCCGCGCATGCGCATAAGCGCGCTCCATTGACGATTACGTTACCGTAGCTATTACGGTAGACTTGCAAAAACTCTAAAGTTGGTCACTTAGTATGTACGGTAAACAGCTCTAACTCCATACGTTATTACAGTGTCACGTCCCTACATACGCATAAGCGCGGTCAACTCACAAGAAATTCATCGTTTTTCTAGACAACACCCCAGTTATAGCGGAACACAATCCCAGGGAGTCCTAATTGAAAACACACTGATCAGATATTTCGCTTTCTGCTGATTAATCGACTATGGAAATCGATCAGGATGAATCAGGAATCGATTATCTTCAGTCGTAACAAAGGTTAGTTCAGAATTTATAATTATATGTATTTAAATAATTCTTGTAAAGTTTGGTCGGCAAAAAATCGGCTTCACTCGCCTCGCTTCGAAAGTTGTGAAATTTCATTGCCTAACGTGGAGGATGTTCGATTTTTGGTGAGGCCGATCTGCTAAAAGGGGCGAACTTCATGCAACGATATCGCCCACGCTAAACAAATACCGTAGCGCTTACGGTATACTCGACCAGGGATTGCACCTCAAACCTTAGGCCCTGCGCACACAGGCTTTTTTTGCGCCGCGCAGAAAATGCGCCCTAAACGCTAACGCATACAGCAGACACAAACTTTAGCGCACTTTAGCATGCTGGTGCGAAAAAAAGGGGTAGTCTGAGGGGTGCGCATTTCATGTATGCCGATGCCTCACAGAAGCAAGTTAATTAGGCATGCTAAATTTAATGGACAAAATGCGGGTTAATTGAGTTTCAGAAGTGCAGATATTGCACTTCTATTCATTTGGATGCCAGAGGGGTAAAAACCGCTGCACGCCACAGAATTACCATAGATTTTGCGTGGCAAGATTTGCCTCAGTCGCACACCATCGCGCACCGCTGAAGACCGCCGATGTGTATGCGTTAGGCCCATTGGAATAACGCAGAAAATAGGGGATATTGGCCCGTCCAACGCCGCTGTGTGTGCCGACCCTTAGGGATGAGCGAACTAGCACGTTTAATGATTTGCCCATCAGCACATTCGACAATGGCCCTAATCGTTTAGCATGTGTAATAAACACATATTAATAAATAAAAGTAATTGATAATTAAGCGTTCAAGCAATTTTAATGCAACCTGGTGGCCAATGGATGAAACGTCCCATCCACTAACAGCTAACATGGCGTCATAGCCAAAGACCATCGGATTTCAGAGTTTGCACGTGTTTTTAAATTTCAAGCCAGCCGCCATGACACCCGCACCGCATGATTTAATTGTCATCTTGAAAACGTCACCCTGCTCAAACCGTCATCAGAAAGTAAATTTTGGGTAATTTTCAGGCGACATATTCTTGAGCCAATCACAATTCGAAAATGTTTTAAGATTTCATGGAAACCACTTATTTTGCGATAATTTGCGACCTCACAGGTAGCTTGTCACTGAAAAACCAACTACAAGGTGAGGCATAAGTCTGTTAAATCGACACTATTGCAGGCAGGAGGGGAAACAAGACTTTACACACTTATGCCTCACCCTGTAGTTGGTTTTCCAGTGGCAAGCGACTGGAAAACAAGTCCAACGTGAACGCAGCCTACCCTTGGAAATGTGGTGGTCTAGTGTCTTACACAAATGCTTATAATTTCTGTGTGATGGATACGCATATGTACCTTAAACTAGAAGTTACCATTAAAAAACATCACCTTGACATGACTTACGTCATCGATTTATATTAAAATTAATACTGGTGAATTTATACATTGACTTTGGAGAATTCAATGTGCTTTGGAATGTCTTATAGAAGTAATTGCTCTCCACACTTACTTGCTTATGCCGATCCAAAATTGAACCATGAAAGATGTATGAATCTGGAAATCCCTGAGAACGGGCACATTCTCGCACGCTAACAACTCGGTTTTGTTCAGGATGCACAATGAGACCCTAAAAATCCAGGAAAATTAAGTTATGCAGTATACAATTATGATCTGTTGAATTATTTCACCGGCAAATAGCATAGTGAAGCTTGGGAGTTTTTTGTTTCCTTTTTTGCCGCATGCTTAGTTTTTTTTTTTAATATTTTCAATCAGGAATGGTTAAAAATTTTGTAAAGTTATACTCGTAATAGGTTTTAAATTTTTAAAAAATGTCGAGGAAAAGTTCATAAAATAAATCGGCCATGACCGTCTTCCTGTCTCATCCTCCTGGTTGAAGTCCCAAATACGGGAATTATGATTTGCATGCACATGTAATTAAAAACTTGGAGATCGCTGATGTTATAACGGGTGATTTTATAAAGTCAGTACCAAACGAAAAAAACAACATATCTTTATTATAGTAATAGATACGGTCATAATTCACTCATATCTTTTAGAGTCGGTAACGGGCTAACTAACAACCATATTCCCCGTGACCTTGAATGCCACGTTCAAGGTCATCCATTTTCCCTGTCTTAGTTTTTTGTAAATTTCTCCGAAACCGCTGCAGATAGGGTCCATTGTAAATTATAAGTTGCAGGGCGATGCCTAATTAGTGTAATAACGTTGGTTTGATATTTTTCTCAATAAACCAAAGCGAGATACTGTAGAAATATTTTTTCTCCGCCAAGTAACCATACACATACTAGTATACATGTAGGTGAATCTGCATGACACAACTTTGTGGACTGCAAGAAAAGCTACTTTAGACCTGTTGTATTTAATGTTGTGCCTAAGGAAATATAAGTTTCCAGACATCCATAATGCATAATGGCAGATAATGATCATTTTAAATGTACACTGACAACACGCATTGAACCTAAAAAATAATTTTGTTATGACAATCCTGATGCATGATTCTAGTAAGTGGGACCTAGCAATTGTTCACAATTTTCTAATTCGACAAAGCTATGGTATCATGCAGTATAATCTATGTGTGCATGCTCACTCCCGGGGAAAAATTTTTTTTATCTCGTTTTGGTTCATTTAGAAAAATACGAAACCAGTTATTACACTAATCAGGCATCACCCTACAACTTTCCAATTTACACTAGGATCCTATATGCAGCGGTTTCGGAGAAATCTGCAAAAACCTCAGGCAAGGAAAATGGATTATCTTGAATGCGGCATTCAAGGTCACAGTGAATATGGTTTCCGGATAGCCCGTGATCGACTCTACGGGATATCTGAAAGAATTATCCCATATTAAAGATATAATTTTTTTCGTTGGGAACTGACTTTTCAAATCACCCTGTATAAATAATAGCTCTGGTGCAATCATATATAGGGCCCAATACACAATGAAACAATTCCACACCTTGGGGAATTTCGTCAGTGGAAAATGTTGACATTTTTCAAATCTTGTCCTCAAATATTCCCCAGAACATATAAATTATCGAAGAGAACGCACATATAAGCATGGTCAGAAATGACGATATTAGATAATTTTGAGCCCTGTAAATAAGGTATTGAGCCCTGAATATGCACCTTGGCATATTATTCCTAACAGCAGCGATCTTCAAGGTTTTAACATGCAGTAATACAATGCAAATACGACGTATTGGTAGGCCAATTGAAAAAAATTCAGCATTTTCCGAGTACTATTTTTCAAAATTCCAAACCTATCCTAAATATAAATTTGCACAATTTCAAAGCATTCCGGTTTACAATTATAAAAAAAAATATATTCCGGCAATGTTAAACAGGGTACCCTCAAAAGTGGAAAACTTCAGGGTCGAATGACCTAATATGAAAAAGTCAGGAAAATTCACCGTATAAATGTTGTCACAATCCAAAATTTGTAATTCTACGTGTTCTACAGAACATACAGTGTATTTGCAAAATTGTAAGTCCTTACCAAAGATAACATGCACAAATTTCCACATTTTTCGAGCACCGATTTTCCTTTTCCAGCACAGATGTAGAACATTTTCATCAGTTTAAGCGTACAGGCTTGTAAAATGCTACACGGTTTCATAGTACAAATTTGTAAAAAACTGAATTTTTTTTTTTAAATCTGTATTCGGAAACGTGGAAAATCTTTGATAATAATGTTTTCACCCCATAAATCAATGAGAGAGAAAAAATTGGCCCCACAAACTCCCTTGACAACACACACTTCGAAATAATTAAGATTTCCTATAAAATCCGAGTCATTAAGTACCGCAAATTGTTTGTGTTGTGGTTTTTGATATCTCAAGCATACCGTGCTCTATATAATTGATGGGACCCCAGTACAATTTCAGAATTTGCAAAATAAAATAATTTTTTAATATGTTTGTCTATAATAACATTTTATCTGGGCTTACAATGAGAATTAACTCTTTAAAATAATAATGAAAAAATGATAAAGCCATTTATAAAGGGCAACGTAAATGATGGCACACAATGCAAAACAACTTGAAATATTTTGTACATTAAGTACTGTAATTTGATGACTAATATTATGTTTACTCAAGGTTATATTTAACCTTAATTTGTAATGGAATTAGCCTATCTTATTAGCATTGAGCTTTCCCATAAGTATCCGAGAGCTTTACCCATAAACAGTAACAGTTCCTATGCTAAATATGATGTTAAGTATGATGTTAATTCTTGCGGGGGTATGACTATGATATCCAATTGAATTCTATGAAAAAATTGGGGAATGGTTTGAGAAAAACAGTTATTTTCTGAAGTTCCTGGGCTGTTTTGGAAACTCCAGTAACATGAATTCTTGAGTTTTTCTCCAGGGGCATACAATGTATACCCCTTATTAAATATAATATTAGTCATCGAAATTACAATACAAAGTTTACAAAAGAGTTCAAGTTTTGTAAAGTGTCCCATCACTTATGTTGCACTTTAAATAAGGTTTTTTCCGTTTTCCGTTATTTTTGTAATGAAAATAAACGATTTAAGCAAACTGTTTAGTTAATTCTCATTGCATGTTCAAATAAAATATTATTACAGACAAACATGTTACAAGATTTTTATTTTGCCAATTTCTAAAATTTTACTAGTGTCACATCCTTTATGTTGAGCAATGTACACGTATAAAGGTGAGTACAAATTGCCAGTTTGACAATTTTACAATTTCTCCTTGGAAACTGTTGAAAATTTTACAAATCTGCCCTGTAAAAAGTTGGAAATCTTTCAAATTTGACCTCGGAAACCATTGAAAGTTTTGCAAATTTGTCCTCGGTGAATATATAAAAACTTTGCAAATTGGTCACTCGGAAAACGTGGAAAATTTGCAAGTTGTCTTTGAAAAGTGTTGACAATTTTCAAAGTTGGCAAATGGTTACTGAGTCATTTGCCAACGATGAAGGATTAATTGTGCAGTATATTGTGACATCATTAATACGTTTAAATTTCCCAAACTTTTTCAAATATAATTAATTATTTCATAATTTTTAAAAGGTTTTCCAGGTCTGGGGAAACCCAGCTGAAAAACTGGACGTCGGGGAACGTCCCCTGGGCGTTATTTGTACAAACTTTACCTGGAAAGCATGTACCTATTATGCAAAAACCCCAAGCTACGACGGAGTACAAAAATATAATACATAATTACAATATTGCAAAAATGTAAAAGCTAATAAATTCAAAAAGCCAATTAATAGCAAAAATTAGGTTAATTACGGACGCCATTCTTAAGGAAAACAAAAAAAAGCAGGTGAAAAAAAATGATCTCATTGAACATTCAATGAGATCATTTTTTGGTCATTTTGCAAAGAGGATTTATAGTAATTTACACTTAAGTACAATCGAATCAATTGAATATTTAAAAACAAACCTGCTTCCCCATTGGCTCGGGATTAGTGACGGTAGTACAAAAGTATCCATCTAAGTTCAAGCGACCATACAACCCTGCCCAGTGGGCATGCCGACTGCTAGTGTGTGGTAAACACCACGGAATTAAAGTGTTTGACTGACGGTCCATAGGGTCGCAATGTTTTCCCTCGGCACAAGCACAAACACCACGCTTGGTGCCTTTAGAAGATTTTCCATTTTTCAAATCATTGTAATTGTATTTTCTGCAAATAAAATCATGATATGAATATGCTGACCAAACTCCATTAAAACACATTAAACGCCTTCTCACCCAACTCGCTACTTAGCATTCTTTTTAAAAGCCAATAAACAAACAATTGTATTAAACGTAAGGTGATTTTCAAGCGAAATCACAACTTTATGACGTCCATTTCTGCTACTGAAAGCAAGATGAGATTTTTCGAATCTTGACACAACTTTATTATTTCCAAAATTTGGTGCAGGCCAAATTATTGGCATGCAAGGAGATTGCTGAAGCCTGGTATCGAATAAGGAACTTTCTAAAATATCATTTATATCTTGAAAAGATTGTACATGTATAGGTAAAACGAATTGAAAGATCAAATTTCACACTACATTCGGGCTTTCTCTAGTTCTAACAAATAGAAATACGGTACATGAAAAAATTTTGCGAGATTGTAATCTATAGTGTTCTTCTGAAAAATGGCAAAAAGTTATTATTAGGTTCTTTTTATAACCCAATAATGCCCCAAAAAGGTGGAGGAATTTATTGGAGCACTGAAATTAATATTTCGTCAAAACAAAGACCCCTTCACCCTGGAATTATCATTGGTGGGGATTTTAATTTCCACATACCCTCCACTCCCTATCGAACTAACTACCAAAACTTTCTTGAAACCTTATCTGAATTTTCTTTGGAGCAAATAAACAGGCACCCAACCAAAGGGGGAAAGTATCTTGGAACTGTTAATAACTAACAGGCCAGAATGCATAACTACAGTTATGGCCGATTCAGGTATCAGTGACCATCATCAGCTAATCCTTGCTGACTGTGTTCCTCCCCAAGGTGGTGGACCCTCCCCAGAAACATAGTACATGTATCTTGCACTACAAGAAAACCGATTGGAGTGGTTTTAAGGAATACATTGTGCAGCACCTGCAGGGGGATTTGGTGCTCACCTTATCGACAAGTGTTGCTGAGAAATGTAGCCGAGCACTTTAAAAAAATATCCTCTCCAAAGGTGTTAGTGCTTTTGTTTCTCAAAAATTGTGTGGATCTAGGAGCAGGCCACTGTGGTATACCAACGAACACAATCTTACACATCTTACTGTGGATTTTCATGCATTTCCAAAAACTCAATGTTTAAACATATCCAACTAATCAAAGTAAAAATAATTAATAATAACTTACAGTTTTTTTGTATAATTGCCATCTGGTAGTTGCACAACAATATTTGGGAGATCTCGCCAATCCGACCCTGGTACGCAAGGAATATGTCTAAATCTGGCCTCCACAAGAGCATGCATCTCCTTGCATATATGATCTCTGAGAACTTCCTTCTCAGCTTCCATCCGAACCTGACAATGTAAAAGTTACATTTTTAGAATAAACATGTAATTTACTACAAAATGGATGCAAAGGAAAAACAAACAAGTCGCACTCTGCCGCCAAGATACTGTAATGAAACTTTCCTATAAAAGACATCTCTGTAAGGATTATTATGCTAAATTACGCACGATTGGAAAAGTGTTACAAGCGTTCGATTTTGCAAAATTCTCCACATTTTCATTTGGAGATCAAATTGATCTATGAACACGTGCATAATTTTGAGTGAAACTATTCAATGAACGATCAATTTTATTTTCATCAAGTGGTAGGGAGGTAAACGAACACGACCAAGGTACGCTATTTAATTTAAAAGCAACGTTTCGTCACCCATGTGGCTTTCTTCAAGCTTTAATGACAAGCTTTAATCAAGATGGTTTCCCACCAGCAACTGTCGGCAGCGTCACTAGGTTCGTTAATGAACTCAACTCTCTTGTTCAAGAACATAAGCGCCACGCTCACCACCCACTGCTGCACCACATCGATGCAATAGAGGCATCCCTGCTAAGGATGGAAGTGCAGCAGGGCCAATTTCTTGCCCGACTGGACAGCATCTCTCAGTCTACCGCCTAACAGGAACTTACCGTTCTCACCTGTCAAACCTCACCCCCAATTCCTCCAACCACCAGCTCCACACCCACCCCAACCTTCCCTACCATGTCCTCCCCCACCTGCCTAGCTCCACCCCTTCCAACTCCGACATCCCTGCCCATCCAGAACCCTTGGTCAACGTTGGCACCCCGGCGCATCTGTCCCCATGACATACTGACCTTCAGGATGGATGACGTTATCCGTGCGGAGAAACTCGCCCCAACACGGACAGCACAACTGGCCAACAATAGGTTCCGTCTGGACTTTACCACCGCCGCGGACCATGCTGCTGCGCTGGCCAACGTCAATGCCACTGCAACCCTTATGGCGGAAGTAGCCAAATGACGGCACCCACATGTAATTCTAAAGGGGATCACCAAGGACCTACCTTTGGATGAAGTTCTATCCCTTCTCACAGACCAAAACGTTGCCGTCAGTGCTGTCCTCGGTTCAACCCCTATCGCTGATGCTGCCCGGGTCTGCTATCGGAAAAATAATCAGAATGCCAAATTGTACAACCTAGTGGTGGAGGTCGACCCCAAGGTCCGTCAGGCGCTACTTCCACTCCCCCAACCCCAAGATAACCGTGCCCACCTCGAGTTCCAGCTGGTCCACATCGAGGACTTCTCCCCGGTTGTGCAGTGCTTTGACTGCCTATGCTTCGGCCACACACACAAAGTGTCGGAATTTTGAACAAACTAAGACGTCCGTGTGCCCCCACTGCTCCGAGGGTCACGCCTTCGCGGATTGCCCTACCAAGCAGGATGCTTCCAAATTCATCTGCCATAACTGCAAGACCTGGAATTCCCGTTAGCCTACATCCGCCGCTGTGCCGAGCAATCACTCGGCCACCTCCCACCAGTGCCCTGTGCGCAGTCGACATGAACAAGAGGCCATCGCGAGTGCCAACTATGGGGTGTAACCATCTCCGCATCTTGCAGTGCAACCTCTCAAAGGCTACATCTGCCACAACTGAGGTGCTGGAATTCATGCGTCGAACAAGAGTGAATATCGCCCTTCTACAGGAGCCCCACACTGGCCCATCGGGTTGTGCCAGGGACTACCCCGATTACGCATGTCACCAACATAGGCAGGGAGCAAACCGGCGCAAGGCGGCTATCCTTGTCCGCCGGGATCTTACAACTACTCCTGTACAGTCATCGCAGCATCCGGATGATAACACTGTTGTCATTCAGCTTCGCTTCCGTGGCAGTCACCTTCATACTTAACACCTACCTTGAGCCGGACGCCCCTACCTCCCCTCGAGTTGCGGCGTTGGGAGGCAGTGATCGATGCTCTTGCTCCGGTGCCATTGCTCTTCGGGGAAGACGTTAACGCCAAACAAGTTGTTCGCAGACCTCCTCGCCGCCCGGGACTTCCACATACTGACCTGCTCGGACCAACTGCTGCCTTCTGTTCGGAACTGGAGAGTGGACAGGGGGACATCAAGGCCACGGGCGACCACAATGCCATCACCTTTGAGCTGGACTGCAGGCCTGCCACGAAATGCGGACCGTTGCAATGCACCACCTTCCGCTGGCAGGCTAAAAAAGCGGACTGGGGTGCCTTCTATGCCGCCCTGACCACCGCACTTGACGCCGCAGACCTTTCACCGGATTCCCTGACCGACACAAGCAGAGACAAGGTGGATGCACTGGTTCGGCTCCTCACGGAATCAATCTCGGCCTCCTGCGACACCTGCATACCCCTTAAGGGCACCAGGCACAAATTCAATGCTAGATGGATGGAGGAGCTGACGGCAATGAGGAAGTCCGTCCTTAGCCAAAAGCGACGCGTGGCTGCTCTAAGCCGGCAGGTTTGACCCAGAGACACCTTCGCCACCTCCCTGGAGGACCACTGTACAGCCAGAACTGAGTACCGCAAGGCTATCCAGGATGCCAGCACCCGCAGCTTCCGGGAGTTTGTGGCCGGGCACGCAGATCGTGATGTATGGTCGCTCCACTGGAAAATAATCGTCAGCAAAGGGCTCCCCCATTCCAACCACGGTAAGGAATGCTGCAAGTGTTTATACCACCACCCCAAAAGAGACCGCAGAGCCTTCTTCACCATTTCTACCCCAACGATAGGGCCGACAACATTGACCAGGCCCGCCTCCATCAGTGAAATGGATCCGTCGAAGGCTCCCGGCCCTGATCACCTCACCTCTGATATCTGCTCCTTTGCTGCCTTCCAGAACCTAGCCCTGTTCATGGCACCCTATAACAGATGCCTGGAGCTGCGGCACTTTCCCACGAACTGGAAGACCGCGGCGGTTAAGGTCATCCCTAGGCCACACCACGAAGACTACTCACAGTTATCAGTCTATCGCCCCATTGGCTTGCTCTGTGTGCTGGGCAAAGTTCTTGAGAAACTAATCACCAAACGTTTGACCCATGCACTCTTCCACACCATGTCCCCTCAACAGTTCGGCTTCCGAGTCCAGGTCTCCACGGTGGATGCCCTGTATGCGGCCGTCCAACACATCGAACGAGAGAAAGCGAAAGGCCTGCAGATGGCAGCCATCTCACTGGACATTAAAGCGGCTTTCGACCATGCCTGGTGGCCAGCACTGCGGCACCAATTTCTAGTTAAAACACTGCCCCTCCAACTTGGTTGCCCTAATCGACTCGTACCACTCCGACCATGCCAGTGCCGAGCTAGCCACCCAGCGCGGATGTGTTCGGGGGTTATGCTGTGGCCCCACGTTTAGGAACATCATCCTGGATGACCTTTTGTCCTCACCACCCCCCACTGGCTGCCACCTGGCTTTCCCTGACTTTCTCAAAATAATCCATTCTTCCCTGATTTTTCCTGACATTTTCAAGTGTAGTTTAGCAGCACTGCATCAAGCTTGAAAATGTCTGGAAAAGTCGGGGAAGAATGGATTATTTTGAATAGTCAGGAAATTTAACGCAATCATGGCAATCCAAAATTAATACTTCTATTAGCTCATGACCCATTTTTAGAGTAAAAGTTTTCAAAAATAACCCATTCTTTCTTGACTTTTCCAGACATTTTCAAGCTAGATGCACTGCCGCTAAACTACCCTTGTGCTTAGCTGGGTGCAGGCTTTAAAACTACACTTGAACTGAGCTAGAATCAGCTAATATTGTTATACTGCACTTGCACTAAGGTAAAGGCAGTGTTGTC
>JAQGAO010007102.1:0-11612 GCA_034697705.1 Ommatoiulus sabulosus | reverse complement strand
AAAAATGAGAATAAAATGGACAAAAGTCAGGCAAAGTCAGGCAAGTCGATTTTTCAAATGTGGTGGCAACCCTGTGTATGTTATTTTAAATATGTATATGAGCAGTGCATTTAGAAATAGCTCTGATATTTCTGATGTATTTTGAAATAAATTGTAAAGCTGTAAATGTGGGCACCCAGGATGATGAAAGCATTTATAATTTCCGAACATTGTCCCAAGTGCTATGTAAAGTGCGTATACATGTGCAAAATGACGTCATAAGCAGCATTTAATGTATGACGTAATCAAAAACAACTATGACGTCATCGCTATCAATTCTGATGTATGCCGTCATAATAAGCATTTTAGTGTATGACCTCGTCGCAGTCAATTACGATGTCATTTATTTTCTCTGGTCAGGGTAATTTGATATAAAAACAGAAAGTCTTGGAATTTGAAAATTTAATTTATGTTGGGACTAGCTGGTTCGATTTATGGTAATTAAGCAAAACATATCAGGGGATTGGCTCCACCAGGGCGCCTATTTCATAAATTTTCGCGACACGACAATGCAACGGTTTCCGAAAATGTGGGAAATTAGGAAAAAAAATAGTGGAATTAAACAAAAAAGTGAAATTGTCACAATGGAAAATTATAAAACTGCGTGATTTTCTTCAAAATTCGGATATTTTACCAAATTTGTAAATTATTGTTTTTTTAGATTTTACAAAAATAAAATTACATTTTCCAAGTAATTCCACCTTCCTTAAGTTCTTAATTTCTAACATCCGTCAAGGTTATTTAGTTTCGGGTTTAGTAGAATAATAATTGGAAATTGCATATATTTAACCCTTATTTATGAAATTATTTGGGGGGGGGAGGGATAAGAAAATGAGGGCGACTGCAGAATTTTCCCACCCGAGCACCAATACCTCTACTAAAATCTGGCCAAATTGTAGAGGTGCCCATCCAACGAGGTGCCCACCTCAGGAGGTTTTGACTTTGGTTTGAATTAGATTTCCACTGAGAATAGCATTGATTGCACCCACTTCCATTGTAGCGAGCATTGGCGTAAATATCATCTTTGTTGAAATGTAAATTTCGGTGCTCTTTAAATCCTTCGATGATAAATCGATCTTGTTACGACTCGACTTTCAGATTTTTCTTTTTTCGGAAATAAGATTTCTGACATTTGAGACATGCTTTCTCGTTTGTGTTAGATTCAATCTGCGGGCCTTTACAGAGATAAGGCATATTTTTTTGGGGCGAAACTTTTTTTTCTAACTTATTTAGGCGCTCCATTTATTACGCGGAAAAGGTTTCTCTCCTTTTTGGCAGATTTCGTTTTACTTTAATGCCTGGAAGACAGCAGTTGGGCCGTATTTTTACCAAAAACATAATTTTTGCCTTAATCTTCCGATAGAGGATTTTTTTTGAAATATGTTAGGAGAGGTTCCTGCCACTTAACTCATATAAGACAAAAATAAGTACCTCGGAAGTATTGCCCTCTTTCTCATTAATTTTACTGGATTATTTTTTTCAGACGAGTTGTTTCATATTTTTTTTGCAAATTGCTGCTGTACATTTTCGCTCTTTACACTTTCACACTTTCACAAAATTAAATGGCCATCTTACAGGGTGTGGCATTTCAAGTGACATACGTGTATCTAAATATATCCTGCGAGTTTTTCCGACGTATGGGGTAATGATTGTAAATGATGACGTAATTCGTTTAACTTTTGATGATGACTTCATCATCAGAATTGTAATGGATTATGTCACTATCATAATTTTAATACATGCTGTCATCTTTAGAATTCAACGAATGACCTCATGATCAAAATTTGTACGATTGGCGTTATCAGATTATTGAATGACGTCAGAATTTTATTGAATACACGTCATCGTTTGTGTGTATATGTACCTCTTATGAACGACTTTTTAAAATTGGGATTCAATATCTTTTTTAACCTATGAAATTTATGCTTGTGCTCTTAAAGAGGAAGTCTTGTGTGTTCTATCCACCTATGTTGTTACATTTTATATGGGAACTTGTGCTATATCTTTTAATCCTAGCACCTAAGACAAAATTTCAAATTATTAAAAGAAATAGAATGGTTTGCTTGTATGAATTCAACTGCTTTCGTATTCATCGGTAATTATTTTAAGTTGTTACGATGTTTTTAACACCAGTGGCTAATACCGGATGTTAACTACGCTGCAGCACAGCGGTGTCCTGCAGCGAAGCGATCTACTTGTTTTGTGGGCCAGCTTAAATTTAGGGGTAAACACCCTAGTGGTAGCTGCGCTGCAGCACAGCGGTGCACTGCAGAGAAGCGATCTACATGCATTGTGCGCCTGACTACTGTTCTTAATGAGGTATGCCTTCCAGGAATACTGAAAATAAAAAATCACTTTTTGATTAATGTTGATTTAATGATTTTTAGATTCAAAAACAACAAACTTTAAATGCAATATGAAATATATAGTTTTCTTAAGCTACATTATTTACATGGAAGAGTTTGAAATGAACAACTGGAGTTAAATGATGTTGATTTTATTGCCATGAAAGCTTAAAACAAACATTTAAGAAAGTTATTTTATTTCTGGTCTTCTGATGTGCTGAAAAGTTTCTACTTTTGGAGCATTTTACGGATTTCTCAACCAACGTAAATCGAAATACCTTTATTACATTAATCTTGTATAAATTAACGGAACATATGCAATACTCGTTGTTTATTAAGTTCCGAACATTTTTCGCTTTTATTTTAAAATTAACTATTTCAATTCTAGTGTTTCAATACCTGATGACATAATTGCTCTGATGGAAAATTCTGTAGGAATATGAGGTTTTTAATGAATTGTAAATGTAGACCTTGTGAACTTATTAAACTTCAATTTAAAATTGCTAGTTAGGCGTTCGTAGTTTGCAGAGTTCGCGTTTTTGTGAACCTGTGGGAACCCCTAAACAGTTCTTAAAAAACGAAAAATGCAATGTTATTTGTTTGTAACCATGAAAAATCAGTAATTTTGGTTGTGGAGGCAATCGTTACCTCCCCCCACCCCTTTTCTTACCAACTTAAAATGATTGAAATCCAACCCAATTTGAGGAAATTTTTCCCATTCCCTGCAGCAAGAAAACAGTGAAAAGAAT
The DNA here is from genome assembly GCA_034697705.1 of Ommatoiulus sabulosus. NCBI lineage: Eukaryota > Metazoa > Arthropoda > Diplopoda > Julida > Julidae > Ommatoiulus > Ommatoiulus sabulosus. Next base: position 8,479 of record JAQGAO010007102.1, on the reverse strand, counting down.
ATCCGAAATCCAACCCAATCTGGGTATTTGAGGCAGTTTTGGTATAACTTTTCGGAACCGACGCCATAGTTCGTAAAAACGCTGCTTTCGTAAATGGGAGATGCGTGAAAACTGCGAGTCGACTGCGTATTTACTGATTAATGTATGGAAACATTTTTTATGCAATCAATTACTTTTTATGCCTAAAACTATGCTAGACAAATTTACTTAGAATCTCTTCTAGAATCTCGTACATTTTGCCAGAAAGTAATTCTTGCCAACATTAAGTAAATGAATGGCAAGGGTCATTTTATTTCGGCCATGGACGCGATGTTCAAACGGATTTAAACGTGGAACGCAAATTCGAGTTAATTTCTAATTTATTCTGGGCAATTTTACGCGCAGTTTTATTGATCCTTATAATCCCTTATCTGTACTCTCGAATTAATTACTATTAACAGTTCACTCGATGCTCTTCTATTAATATGTACGAGCGGCGCAACTAACGACCCAATTAACCCTAACTCTATTTTATGGGGCGTGCTTTTGTAACGAGTAATTAAATTAAATTTCACCACGTAGCCTTTGAGAAAAATGTTCGATTATTCGGAAATTGTGAAGTTGTCAATTGATTTCCCGAGCGCCGTCTAACGGTGAAAAATTCGGCAAGAACAAAATACTCCCATGACCTACGAAACCTGGAGACGTCAGGGAATCTGAGAATGTATAGAAAAGTCAGGGAACGTTTTAATATTGTCAGGATCCAAAATTAATGTTATTAGCGAACAGTACAAATTTTCAAACTTTTTAAACGTTTCCAAGGTCAAATTTACAAACTTTTCGACAGATTCAGAGGACAAATTTTCACACGCAAAAAAACCGATAGCATTTTACGAAACTTTAACTAAAATCACTTTCAATTATGAATACAGCTGAACCTCATTACGCAGAATTGCTTTTTACGAACCTCCGATAGTACGAACTAATTTCCAGTTTCCGTCCTAGGGCATATGCGCGAATAATGTTTATTTCTTCGTTTATAAGAAGAATTACGAATTCGGATTTTACGAATTTTCGGCGAAAACGAATGAATTCTCGAGTTCCCGAGCATTAGCTCTACGTTTTGTTAAAACGACGATGTAAAAAACAAGATGTTTATGCGAATTTATGCTACTATGAACTCACACGTAATACGGGGGATTAATGGGGGAATTTACCGTTATAAGTTGCAGCATCTCCCCCTTTTTTAATATTCATGGGGTTGGGGTTAAATTCATTCAAACTTTGATGAAACTTTAGTTCTTATCGTTGAAGTCACGTTTTGTCCGAATTATGATAAATTAGATAATATGAACTACGGTTTACACGAACGAATGTGTACATTCCTTGAAAAGTTCTAAAATTGTAATAAAAAATGACCGAAAACGGCCAGGTTTCGCGCCGATTAGTCAACATTGTCCCAAAATATTTTCAATAAAATGCGTCACGTTTCAAGTTAACCTTTTTTCGAATTACCGATAAAGCTGCATTTCGTAGCCATTACCAGGAAACGATACGCGTATGAAAAAGCGATTGAGCAGTTCGATTTCCCAGGGGGAATTTCCCGTTTTTATGCATTGAAATCATCCAAAGCCAGTCCGTCAGAGGGCGTCAACCAGAAACCTAACCTGACCAATAGCTCGATACAAGTCCAAATTGAAAGCCCAGCAAAAGTTGACTTTCAGGATGTTGATTAAAACGTTGCCATGGCAACGTCGATGACGTCACGCCTAAAAAGCACACGTGTGAAAGGAGGCTCACGCAATTTCGCTTTCTGCATTTTCGGTATTTTTTTATTTCCCGGTCTATTGTTGGATCACATTAGTCTAGGAAATTAAGGACCGCACCAAAAAAAATCCCAAAAATATGACATTGGAAAGGCTGATTTTTGTTCGTGACACACACATACGAGCAAAAAAAAAATATTTGTTTGGGCAATGACGTGTATTTTAATATAAAAATCCCTCGCGCCGCGCCACTAGTATAATTTCTTGTCAAAAACATAAAAGAGAAATATGATGAATTGTTTGACCGAAGAAAATGCTCACATACGATACTTCTTTATCGAGGAAATAATGGCAAAGTAGCGTGGTCATAACGGGAAAAAAGTATAAAAACCAACAACAAACAAACAATAGCAAGTAGAGAAAAACAACGACAGCTTCGTAGAAATTGCTGCACTGGGACCAATAACTCTTAATGCCAATCGAAATAAATAAAATATAAATTATGGAGCTTATTCGCTTCTGACACTGAATATCGGGTTTCGTAGGGCAGGGCAAAAAGATTGATATCCAAAAACGAAATTAGCCATGCCAAAAAAAAAAAACATGTAAATACACAATAACCAAATATATACCACAATGTAATCACAATAAACCAAAATGTATTCGATATGATTCAAATTTGTGCGCTTAACATATCCTCAGATACATAAAATCTCAAAGAGGAAAGTTATCAGCGTCAATACAGCCCATGACATATACAGTCGAACCTCCTTAAGACGAATCCGTTGATTTAAACCGTAGTTCGTAATATCGAACGTCAGACAATAAAAACTAAAATTCCATCGATGTTTGGATGAAATCCTACCCCACGTAATGAATGGGAAGATGCTGCACCTTTCATCAGGGAATTCATTCGTTTCAGTCGCCGAAAGTTTGTAAAATCCGAAGTCGAAATTCGTTATAAACGAAGAAATTAACGCAAGTCGGTCATCCCCTAGGGCGGGGACTGGAAAGGAGTTCGAACTATTAGAAATTCGTATAAAGCTTTTTTTTTTTCATAATTAATAAAGTAACTCGAAAATTCTACGTTTTAGCCGAAAATTTGTAAACGCCGAATTCGGAATTCGCCTTAAATGAAGTAAGTAACATTATTCGTCCATCCCCTAGCACGGAGAGTGGAAAAGAGTGCGTACTATCAGAAATGTTATTGGTTTTAGCCGATACTTTGCAGAGCGAGTTCTTCTTAACGAGGTTTCAATGAAATTAGAATGCACAGTATTGAAATATCCCGCTGTTAATACATACTATCCACGTACCAGCTGCTATATAGCGCATGCGCATAGTCTCTATTTTCTATCTCCTGCATAGTTTATGGTTTGTTAAGTAGGTCCTGGCTGTCACTCGCAGTTACATCTCGGCAATTATTCGATTAGAAATTGGTTTATCAACTTCAATCTAAATTTACGAGTAGTTGATCGTATATCATCGAGCTCTCGGATTTCCCTCAAGGATTTTGCTTTTCAGCTCCAACGCATTTGTAGCTTTAATTCAGCGCATTTCTGCTGTTTTTTATCTCTGCATTTCGTCGCGTTTTGATGTGATTTAGTTTCTGTTTTCTTAATTTGTGGTCGAGTTAATTACCTCGTTAGCAAAATCATCGCGCCGAATAAGCAAATAGGCCAACGCGCATGCGCTATAATGTATGTTGTCCGTTTCTGTATTCGCATCCCAAAACCCATGTTTTGTCGAGCCAGGAGAGCAAATTTTAATGCTATCTTAAATAGTCCTGTACTGCATTAACCAAATTAATTCGAAATGATGCTGTAAGCCATTTTTATTCCTAATTGGGGCGGTGTACCCGAGACGGAATATTTACGAATGGCGCTGTTGGCAGTCGTGAAGTCACGTGTTATTGGCTTAAAATAAGTCGACGTAACAAGAAGCCGTACTGTATGGAGGAATAATGAATTGAAGCAACTTTCTGTAGCTGATTGTTTGCCGGTTGTTTCTGAAAATGTTGGAACCTTTGGTAATAACGGTTATCCGGATATTATCTCAATTTCCCGACCTCTCTTAATAATCGTGATTTTTGATCTTATAGATATTAATTTTCAATTTTTTTTACCAATGTACGACCAAATAAACATATTCAGGAAAGCAATTTTGTTTTATACAAAAATAAAAATAATTCTACCAATACCATACTTAATTAAGTATTATTATTAGATGCTATTTACTCGATGGAATTTGATGAATTTGATCTGGGATTTTTATTCCTTCGTATATTTATTCGAATTAAATTGCATTTCGTCTCCCCCTCCCCTCCTCTGGCCTCCAGTTGAACTTATAGTAACATAAATACAAACGCGGCTCGTACACATTTTAATTTTAATTAGTTTTTTTCTAATGCTAAGAAATGTTTAATTTATGAAACGTATTCGAGGTTTAGTTTAATTAGCTTTCCCTCAACGAAAATGAACGAAATCGACGAAGGAACGTAGCCGCTGTACATGTACAATGTATGTCTAGCAAAATAAGATTTTGATGTGTTTACATTTCGGGCGTCCTGCTTTATTAGATTAACTCGAGTAAGTTGATTCGGTCTAGACAAGATGTATACTTTCAAGATTAAAACCCTTCATTTACCTTTAAATTTTTATCGAATTTGGCGCTTAACAATCCAGTTAACGTACCCGGCCATTTTCCGTTATTTTGCATTTATTAAACTTGAATGAATGGTATCAAATTTTCATGAGATTAATCCAATTTACTGCTTTAATACTTTTTTCGAGTGGCTCCATGGATGTAATTTGTCACGTAACTTGATTGTTCGAGCTGTTTTGAAGCATTTTCTATTCGCAGTATATTCTCGTATAGAATGAGCTTTAAATTAGCGAGGAATGTAACGGCGGAAATTTAATAAATTTATGTTAAAAAAAAATTATTTTTTTCCTGATGAAACTGCAGTGGAGCCTAACTATATGAACTCATCTTGTGTGAATTTTTTATACATGTATATTCAAAATTTCGGTTAAAATTAATGACTATTCACGTTCCAGAGCATAAGTTTCGTCGTGGTTAGCTCAGTGCTCATTTGAAATCTTTTTTAAATTTTCCCAGTACAAATTTGCAAACGTTTCGACAGTTTCCTAGGAAAAATTTGCAAAATGTTTAATTTTCTAGAGGATAACCTTGCAAAATGTTCAAACGTTTTACAAAATGTGTAACCTATTTCGAGGATAGAGTTGCGAAATTTTCAAAATGTATCCGTTATAGTTGTATTACAGATTTGTAAAAATTTCAACAGTTTCCGAGGACAAATTTATCAATTTTTTCACCTATTCCGAGGTCATATTTAAACAAAATTTACCTATTCCGAGAGCAAATGTTCAAAATTCACTACCTTTTCCGAGTACAAATTTGCAATTTGCATTTTCCAACGTTAATTTTGAAAAAAAAAATTCAAAGCTGGCATTACATGTAATGAATTGCGCAAAATATTGAAAGTACATGTCCTTTGTAAATTTTTCAAAATCGTGGATACCATTGCCATATGTCACTTTTGTCGTTGGCACCCCTGGTCAGGGAAGTTTATTTTAAACCCTGGAAAAGGCAGAGAAGTTGAATATGAAATTTCTGGGGAAAGCAAGCTCATACTTAATACGCTTACCCGATATTCGCCTCATTCAAAACCAGAAAACTTTATAGTTAAAGACAAAAGCTCAGCAATTGATCATCAGGGGCAAAACACGTAATATTCAGCGTCGAACAAATTGAAGATGAGGTGGAAATATAAGAAACGAAGCACGTACGGAGAGATAGAGATAGAGCAATGGTCGGGGAAAATGCGTGGATTAAGTAGTATCAAGCGAGATTGCTGTTGTTGAAAATTGCAGGAAGCCACGAGAAAAGTGCGCAGCGAGCATTTTTACAGCCCCGAGCTGGATGAAGCTCGATGTTATTACATTTTCGACAAAATGCGACGTCGTCAAAGAGATTGAGAATGTTTCGTGATTAAAACAAAATGAAGGAAGAAAAGGGAAAAAAAAAACACGAAAGGCGAGGACCCTAGAGCGATACATGGAAATGGGCCGCAAAATGAAACGAGATAAAACAAAACAAGAAAAAAATCTACGTGGCATTGTTACTAGGAATTATTTCGTCGAGGAGCCGACGTACGCTCTTCTCATCCCCTTTTATCTTCGGGATCGAAACTCCGAGTACTTGTCAGTGAAAAGCTGGAGAGTTTACCATATTTCATGTAAATTGGACCCGTTGCTAAGCTCCCCCCTCCCCCCCGAAGCGACAATGACGAGAGGATTTAAACGAGGATGCCGCTAAATAAATGCAATTTTTGTCTAAATTTTCCCTTCTCTTGTGTGGAAATTCAAATGAGTATGTTTCTACTAGTTTGTTGGCTTAATTGAATTGTTAGCTAAAGTTAAAAAATAAATGAGCGTTGAGGGTGTAACACCTTTGATGCTGCGCTATGTCACCCTGGAAAGGCGACTGACGAGTGGCATTTTTGCTAACGTAAAAATGAAAAATGTGCTGGTTTAACCGTAACACACGTAGGACAAAATGTCAAAATAAGAAATGAAAGAAATTGGTATGTTTGTATGAATTCAATTGCTTTCGTCTTCATTGGAAATTATTTCAAGTTGTAACGATGTTTTTAACAAAAGGGGTAAATACCAAATGGTAGATGCGCTGTTGCACAGATTTGCACTGCAGTGAAGCGACCTATAAGTGTGTTGTAGGCCAGTAAATATAGGGGGGAACAACAACTGGTAGCTGCCTTGCAAAACAGTGGTGCACTGCAGTGAAGCGACCTACCGAGTATTGTGGGCCAGCTGACGTTTAGGGGCAATCACAAAATGGTAGATGCGCTGCAATACAGAAATGCTCTACTACGCAGCTACAATTAGGTGTTTGTCCCCGTTCTTAAAAACGTTGTAACAATTTCACTTGGGGGCTGCTATGACCACTGTTCCATCCTTACAGTATATTCGTTTAGTCAGTTTATCGCAGTTTTTTAAAGAAAAGTATCAGAAAGAACGCATTGATGCACCCCTTAAGGGCGAATATCTTAAAAACAATTTCTAAAACATCATTTTGCAGGAGATTTTACATTGCAAATAACACGAATTGTATTTTGATAACTTTTTTTTTCAAAAGTGAAACAGAATTTACGTGCGAAAGCATGGTTTAAGCTGTTCGAGTAGTGGTTTTTCATGAAAATAAAATTTTCTTATTAAAAACGTTTCAAAACTTGTCTTTTTACTCGTTCACGTTTCTGTTACATTTTCATCGGAACTTGATGCGACGTAAACATGCTTTTATCTTAGTCGATATTATTAGCTTAATAAGTTAATAATGCATTTTTTTATATTCAAAAGGAAGAGCCATTTGGCTTTCAGGAAGTTAATTTTATAGGAAGAAGAGGAATAAAAATATCGCTTTCATTTAAGGTTTTGATGCGATGATCGCTGACAAAAATGCAATTAAGCGAATAAACTCTGCATTGCGTCTAAACTTCAACGTTTTTCTTGGGAAATTCAATTACTTAGGGGGGAGACTAAGGTGCACGAAATGAAAAATAAAAGGACCGGGAGAAAGGTTTTTACGAGCCAGTTAAGGGCCTACCTGAAACGAAATCTTTTCTAACGTATACGCCTCGGCCTAAATTCCGGGAAATTTACTCTTAGAAATGCTGACCAATTGTATTTTCGGACAAAAGCTGGCCAGTGGGAAACGATAGTCGAAATGACCATTGCAAGGAAAAACAATGACGTAATTGGCCCGACTTCTATTTGCAATAAAAACGTGACTCGTTTATATACGGTCGTGCAGCCCAAATTCGGCAATCACCGAAAGTTTGCCAGAAATGGCGATAAATTCGGGCGCAAATTGCGTGTGCAGACCTCTCGCCCGAAATTTTAACTCCCCCTCCCCATCCCCGAAATGTCGAGAAATACCGGTAATATCTAGCTCTGCGCTTTTGTCCGAAGCTTTTACCGTTTTTTTACTGCTTCGTAATATAAAATTTTCAATTTTTTGCACCCCGAAAACGTAGTTTAGGTCTTTCCTCGAATGTGGTTACGGTGCAACCTCCTTAAGAAGAACTCGTTTTATGAATTTCCGATAAAACGAACTCGTTTCAGGTCCCTGTCCTAAGCTATGGACAAATCGCCCTGACTTCTTCATTTAAGATGAATTCCGAATTCGGATATACATGTAACTAATTTTCTGCTGAAACTCATGGATTTTGGAATTCCCACGCATTCACGCTTCAATGCGTTTTCACGCATTTTGTTTAACGTAGTATACATTTGGGGCTACATTGCAAATGAAGACGTCATTCATTAAAATGTTAAAGGCAAATGACGTCATCGCAGCACTTTTCATTTCAAACCTTTGCAAATTTTCTTTCAAACGTTTCGCCTTATACGAGACATCCCACCATAAGTCCCATTTTATATTTTATACTAGCTGGACGGCCCGGCTTTGCCCAGGCTGTTCATAGTTTCTATGCTAGGCCTATACCAGGCGAATCTGAAAGACGAACTTTTTTACTTCGTTAATACAAAATGAATTTATAGGATAAAAAACTCGAGTGAAGACTATGTTAAAACAAATTACTATACTCAGTTTTTTTTTAACCATGTGGGTCATACTTTTTTTCAGATTCGCCTGGTAGGTCTAGCATAGAAACTATGAACAGCCTGGGCAAA
>JAQGAO010007101.1:0-11614 GCA_034697705.1 Ommatoiulus sabulosus | reverse complement strand
GCAATACCACTACGCGACACTGGTTCAAAATAAGTAAACAAATCACATGAATAAATGCCAACGTGCTCTCACCCTTCATTGGGAAACTTAATCGGGTATTTTTTCGGAAATTTAATCGTCATTTTTCGGACATTTAATCAGGCATTTAACCGAGGTTTAATCATAAAAATGTACCTACCGGTACTGCCAAGTCCCGTTATTAGCCCGGTATGATGATGTTGTCCAATGCGGTTGTTGCCAAATAATTCGCCGAACTGGCATCAGCTTTTCCAAAAACCAATAAACAAATACAAGCTGCATAATTCGATTTCTGATAGGAATTAGTGTACATGAGCGATTCTGGTAACTCAGAATCCTGACAAATTATAGTATGACACATGGAATACAAGTCCATAACACAGTATATCTGCCCTTGAAGTCACATGTGAAAAAGGTAGAATTGAAAATGACAACTTTGACGTCATATTTGACCTTTAGATCACAAAACATTGCTATAAACTACTATATAGGGTACAAAAATGCGCGAAATGACACCTCATCTTCACAGTAGCGGTATTCAAATCGACGAACTAATTTCAGCAAAACTGCAATTTCCATCTTTATGAACGGCCCCTCAAAAGGGTAGCTTTAAACGTTTTACGACCTCTCAAAAGGTGTCAGTAGAATTGCTAGGGCCGTTCATAATGGTCGACATTCCGCAGACTGCAATGTATAGCACATCTGCTAACCTCATTTGAAAATGGAGCTCCGTGATTGGCTTGACCAACTGCAAAGGTCATTGCAGAAGTGAACTTGGAAATTGTAGGTTAGAACTACCTGTGGTTATAGCTGGCACAGCGCCAGCTATAACGTTTCCAGTGCTGAAATAACTGCCACAGCTCTAATTACCCACGTTTTCCAAGTTCACTTCTGCAATGACCTCTGCAGTTGGTCAAGCAATCACAGAGCTCCATTTTAAAAATGACATTGCAGTCGGCGGTATGTCGATCTTTATGAACGGCCCAGCAATTCTACTGACCACTTTTGAGAGGTAGTAAAACGTTTAAAGGCAATAAAGTTGCCCTTTTGAGGGGCGTTCATAAAGGTGGAAATTGCAGTTTTGCTAAAATTAGTTCGGCTATCTGAGAACCGCTAGTATACAATAAGGGTAGCCTACTCAAGAGAGGCATTGAATTGTGCTCGATTTGGGCAAAATTCAGCGATTATGACAAATATGCGAAGTTTATTTTGAAAAGCCAAGCCACGTACGTGACCAAATCCTGAATATTCATTGGTGTAACGAATTTTCAGGATTTGGTCACTTGGCTTGGCTCTTCAAAATAACCTTCGCATATTTGTCATAATCGCTGAATTTTACCCAAATCGAACATAATTCAACGCCTCTCGTGAGTACCCTTATTATGTCACAGTATGGTCACTTCGCGCATTCCTCATGTCCATCTCGTCGGAAAGTATTGGGATCATCCGCAGTATCAATTCTTGCGCTTCAGTCTTATTTTCGGGACAGGGGGACATGAGAGGTGCCGATGCGAAGTGACCATACTGGTATTACGTATACTGTGTCATCTTGTCCTAACAGATATTAAAATCGACACTGCACATGCGTCAACAGGGAGCAGAAATCTGCTTATTATGAGAGCAAATTAATATAAACTTAGTACTGCATAATAGAATTCCGCCCATAAGCCCTTGTACGAAATAATTTACGTCAGAATCCATGCAGGTTAGTTAAGAATAGGCAGCGAAATAAATAACCCAACAACCAGTCGTATGTTGCCTTGTAACGTTTGTGCTTACATGGTTGCAAACAAAATATCCCACTAGAACATGTGATTATGTAAACTTCATGTATATTAATTATTAAATGCATTTACGGGTATTCGCTTAAGCCCATATGCAGCCTATGGAATTTAAGCACAAGTGGAATTTTTCGACTATGAAAGACGTCAAATCACGATATACAGTAATTAATAATTTAGGAAACGGTTTTAAGGCATTTAAGGATGGACAATATGAATTTCTAGAACAATTTTATTTACTAATCACAAAGTTGAAATATACATGTATACATGTATATTCTTAATATTCGGAATTTAAATACTCGTGTTTTATTAAATTTGCTCATGATATTTTTTGAATTTTACCTCCGGATATCGGTAGGGTCTACCATTATTGTTCTGGATCTCGGTTCATCCGAAAAAATTTTGACGAATCGTCGTTCGAAAATTTGAAAAGCGCTGAAATTTGTTGAAAACTTTCGAAATTTTTGAAAACAAAGCGTTTGAAAATTAAAAGAAGTTCTATAAGGTTATGGGCTATTTTCGATGCGCGAATTTATTTGAAATTATCTAAACAATTTTGATAACCAATTCAGGGAATCAGCACTTGACTTCCCAGAAAAGCAAGAAAAGAACATTAACCCAGTTAAGAAAATTAAGTCAAAGCAACTTAGACCTACCAAGTAAGTGTGAAAAGGGTCGTCGGTCTTTTCCTAATCCCTCGGCTTTATGGCTATCGTAAAATAGAGCGGGGGCTGGAGTAGAAGGAGACCAGACTTCGAAAAACCTATAATAAAAAAAAAACATAAATAAATAAAACAAATTTTAAAAAATCATTTCATTGGTCATTTTAGGCTGCTAGAATATCTAAGAAAATGGCTGCCTATTGCAGCAAAGGAAATTGTCAAACCGAAATTTTACTGGTCGATTTCAAACCAACAATAGTTCTGAAATATCCGTATTTTTCGTACTTAAGAAGCGTAATTTTTACACTCCTTACATCGTCCTAAACGTGCGCGTATGGATCGGTACCATTCCATCACGCTACAATTTTTGTAACAAATTGATAACTTGAAAAATTGTAACCGCGTTTTGTAATTTTCATGTCACGAATTTGTACTTTAAAATAACTTCCTGTCTTCGGAATAAATCGTGATTTAGTCTGAAGTTGGTTTGGATTGTGTTTAGTCTTTTCGCGTTGGCAGCACGCGAATATATATACACGTTCGTGAACTGTACAACTCCGAAATCGGCATCTCGTGTGATTTCGGAAGTGCGCTTCGACTGCCGTAGGCCTGAGGCATAGCAGCAAGAAGCTCCCCCTTAATATATTATTGTGGGCTTTCCGCAGTGCATGGGAGCATACCGTAGCTTTCGCAGCTATAGAGAAAGCTCCCCCATTTTTTTTCATACATTCTGCGTTAAGGAGACGCAACTGCCCCGCGCACATCTACGTAGCCCCAGCAGAACGTCTCCGGTCGTGCCACAGGTAGCCTTACAGGGTGCCCACGGACGCAACTCCTGCAGTTCAAAACTTTTTAATTCGGACGACACAGACCTTAGTGAATCGTCTGTAAATTGCAACTGAATCTCTTTCCTCTTTCCATACATTAAAGTTGTGTCAAAATAATTTTTTTGCCTTTCATCTTAAAACTAGAAACAGCGAAGTTGACTGAAGTTAAATTAAGATCTGAAACAAGTATTTTTAAAAAATTCCCCGTAGTTACATGTTATTTGATTCACGGGCAAATTTGCTACATCCCGTCCATTTTACTTTCTTAAGGCCGGCTTAATTTCAACTTCTTAGCAGGTATGCTGCAGACATTAGTTTCTGCTCGAAAAATGAACCTTGAATACCTGCATCTCATCCACGTATGAATTTTTAAAAAAATATTTACTATACCATTAACTCCCCACATCGAAAGAAAAGCTTTAGAATTATAAGATGGCACAGTATACGTAATACAAGCATGGTCACTTCGAGTCGGCACTAGCTTTCATGTCCCCCTGTCCCGAAAATACGACTGCAGCGCAAAAATTGATGATGATCCAATAATTTCCGAAGGGAGATGATCGTATCGTAGGTGACGTGTCACTCGCTTGACATAGGATAATAGATAGCCACAGGGTTGCACACTACTGCCCAATTGGCTAAGTATATAGCAGTCCGTTTGAAAGGAGTGATAGCTAAATGCATTTTAATAAAGCATATGCTGTCTGCTTTTTAGAGAAATGTATTTTTAGTTTTAACAGAAATTTAAGAGTTATTCAAAATATGTATAGATTGGAACATCCAAGTTATTTTTAAATACCTTTCCATATTATTTTTAAATACCTTGCCAGATTATTTTTAAATATATTTCAAAATGTATTAAAAATAGATTTGAAAATGTTTTAAAAGAATACATACATTTTACAATATATTTTTAATACATTTTACATTATACAGGGTGGGCCAATAAAAAGTAATCCAACTTTATAAAAATCATAAAATGGTTATTTGTTAATGGAATTTAATGAAAATTTGTACAAATATTGTTGTTCTCTTTACTTTCGTATTGCCCCCGTTCACGTTCTTTTTTAACGAAGTAATCATCCTAATTTGTCTTTCAAAATGGCGTTCACTGAAGATGAAAGCACCGCGATAAGTTTTTTGTGTAAAACAAAAAATTACAGTGATAGGCAATTTTTGAAACAGTTTCCGGAAAAAGGTTGGATTTTTTGTATCCTATTTAAGTACACATGTACAAATTTTCATTAAATTCCAATAACAAATAACCATTTTATGATTTTTATAAAGTTGGCTTACTTTTTATTGGCCCACCCTGTATTTTGAAATACGCTGGCACGGTATTTGGAAATAGCTTGGGTGTTCCAATCTATGCATATTTTGAATAACTTTAAAATATATTTAAAATATATTTTTAAAAACATTTTTTATTACAATAATACATTTCTAAAAATATATTTCTAAAGCTTTTTTTTTCGATGTGGTCAATGATCCGATAGTCAAGATTCGGTGAATGTAATAAACATTTACATATAATCGTGTATTCACACTTTCTGTAAAGTAATTTAGGAAAATATTCTCAACAATCAAAGAAAATTTGAATTAAGATCATATTCACTTAGCCTACAGATGCTGTTGAGGCTGCTGTTTTTGACATAAATGTAAATGTAGGTTTCAGAAGATTCTTGCAGTTTTCGGAAAAGTATCGACGTGTTTGGAGAACATGTTAGCTGAGCGTTATACAAACTATATCAAACATTTTATTTTTCATTACGGCCGAGTAAAACAGTGTAGCCCTAAGTCAATGCATTCAATCTTCCATGAATCGCCCTGAGATTCGTACTGGTATCATGAATCTGCATCTACTCTACATGTATGCTTTAGCTGGCCACTAATTATGGTCTATAGTACATAGTGATTAAGTATTCCAAGAAGATAGAAATGGCGCCACCAATGATATGATTTTAATGAGTATTAAGCATGCGTAATTAATTCCCGCCTTAGTAATCAAAACATGGAAATGTATATAGTTTTCTGACTATATTCTAAAACAAAATGCATATCCTTGGATTCATCTAATGAGATTTTCTGACAGCCACAAACATTGGTCTTTGTTATTATCTGGGCTTAACCTTTAGGAAAGTTGTAATCTATTATAACTTGGTATCTTCAGCAATAACAAGATATTCATCTCTTTACACAGAGCAGAGACTTGCGAAAGCACATTAAACGGATCACGGTATTAACCCAGGGACTTTGTAAATCATATACAGTATATATTAATGGATTATATCTGAAAAGCATAGCCTGAAGGAACCGACAGATAATCCAAAGGTGAACAAATCAGTGCCACAAAGAATGGAAAAGTGCCTCGTGGAATGTGAATGGAGTAATAAACTGCCACAAACAAGACAAAATAAGGTTGCTATGACTTTCTTCCCAATCAAAGGTAATCTCTGATAAGCTAATATTGACTGTCAAGATTCACGCGATAAAGAGTCAGCTACTTCTTAAACACGCTGACCTGTTTCAAGCTCAAATTTCGTAGAAAATATCAGTATCAAGCAAACATAAACATTAAAGGAAGTAAATCAACGGACCCATTTGTTAGAAACGTGCTCGAAATGCGAAAATAAATGATGCACATGTGATAGCGAACTTACCTTATACAGTACATGTACTGAAGAAGTACAAGTTGCATGCAATAATTCAAGTAAAATAATCTGGACAAAAACAACTTGCCAAAAATTGAGGTTAACCACAAAAAAGTTGTGCGCTTGATAAAGTGATAATTATCCATTTATTGTACACTTAAGTGATGATAAACTGTACTGCGCTAACCTAGGGTAAGCAGCTAACAATTAATCATCAATATCCCGATTTAAATAACCTCCCGACTTCTTATTTAAAAATTGTATTAAGTGGTCCATACTTTAGTATTGCTGAATATATACTATCAAATAAATAAAAATAGTTGTTAACAGACTTTTAATTGACTCCAAAATTATCCAAAATGTCATACATGTAGTTTTCATACTATAGTATAAGAGGGATAATAAAGAATGAAACGTAAGTCTAGTTCTCAAAGCCTATATTTTGGTGAGAATACTATTATTTTTAAAGATTTATTGTTCTATTTATGAGCCCATTTGAGAATGCTATCAGTATATTTGGCCCATTGAAATCCGAATTAAAAGACAAAATGATCCTAACAATCAACGATAATTTAGTAATCCAATTTACAATGTATAAACTCAATGAATGTTAGCAATAATATTTCAATCGTCAATTTCAGAGCAGTGTATTAACTGTTAGTGAAATTGCCAGCGTCGTTAAAGGAAAGAAAAAAGACGATTTTCTCATGAGAACCGGAATTTCATTACCAACATTGAAGTTCATCTCGTATTTGCATGTTTTCAAATATTAAATTTGCTCTGATAACAACGCTGCCTATACAATGTATATGCTACACAGATAAAATTAATTTCAAATATCAGCGAACATTATGTGGTGAAATACAAACGTGTAGTTGTCTCAAATTTACGCTTTTGGTATACGAAAACTGTTCAAATATAGGTAGCTTAAGAACAGCCAAGTTTTTATATGCATCAATTTTAATAAATTATTCTCTATGAAACTTTAAAACATCCCAAATGGAATGGCATTTCTAACTCGCAATGCTAAGTTTTTATGTTACTTGTTTTAAGAAAGGGATGTTAGGGTAAGAACAAACAGAATGCTTATTGCAGGCGCTTACCACTCTGCGTACAACTACTGTATACTAAGTGAGGCATAAGTCTGTAAAGTCTTGTTGCGCTTGCTGCCTGCAATAATTGTTTGTTGTTTTATCCGAAAACAGAGACTTATGCTTCACCTTGTAGTTGCATACGCAAAGTGGTAAGCGCCTGCAATAAGCATTCTGTTTGTTCTTACCCTTATAATTCCATAATTTTCTCTCGTAATTGATTGTTTCGACTGTTGGCCACATTACAATTTTGTAACAAAGTTAAATTTTCCCATCTATAAATAAATAAATTTGTAAAATAATCAAAATTGGACGCTCGGTTTTGGTGCTCACATCGTGATAAAGAATTCCACAGAGCGAAATTCAAAAATGGGGCGAAAAAAAGAAAGAAAAAAAAGAAAGAAAAAACAGCTTAAAAAATGTTTCTTGTGCTATTATTAACGTCAAGAATGTGCTTGAAAATGTCGACAAAAATTGTACGACAAAAATTGAGGTGGCAGACATTTAAAATGGGCCATGGCGTCGAGATCTAATTTTATTTTAAACGTTTTAGGCATTGTCTACCAAAACAAAATACGAGCGTATTTCTAAAATTAATTCAATGCAGGTTAATTGCAGTTTATATTTATATACATAATATACCATGCATAGCCGGATGGCTCGTATGCTCTACCTAACAAAAATGTCTCTTCCACGTTAACTTTAAAAGGTTAAGAAGTAGGATCCATTCTGTAGATTGACGGTGTAGATTTATAATAAACTATAGCTGGAAGGCCCGGCTTTGTCCCATGCTACGAAATAAGCCTAATGATCGAATCATGATCGCAGCGTCCCCATGCTGAAAGCGCCCCCCCATACCACTTCAGCAATGGCGCTTCTTTGTAAAACTTTTCGTCCACTACGCCACCCACATACAAACATACATCTCATCTTTATATATATAGATACAGCTGATAAATACTCAGTTTTCCTCTATTATATGCGACTATTGGATATCAGAACAATGCACAGATGAGTTGTCACGGAGATCTTTTAACCTATGAGCATTAGAAGTTTTATTAGAAGTTATTGACAAAATGGCTTTCTAAAAAAATATGCAACTAAAGTAATCATCCGATTTATTTACATTTTTTTTCTTAAAGTACTTTTCGAAATGATTAGAGACATTGGTCTAGAGAGATTGTTAATTCTTTAACATTTTTTAGCTAAATAACTTTTTATTCGCTACAGGGTACCAGTTAATTACAGATTAGGCGGTTTCTTCAAAGATTGCTGGCATTTTCATCAAAGTATTTTGCCTTATAGGCAGATGTAAAGACTTAAGTAAAACATATGTTGAGTATATTTAGAAGAGTTCAATTAGATGGCTTGTTCTTATTTCAGTCCACAAAAAGCAGATCAAAGATATTTCTTTCGCTTGTTTACCATTTACTTTTCGTTTTCTCGGCGAGAGCCTATATCCTCCTACACATCAACCATTGAATTCCCTAGTGAATACACTTAGATGTAATAGTATCATTGATCTTTTGCAGTGATTTTGCAAATGGATCTCGTCATAAACCGTTTTGAGCCTAACTGCCAAACATCAAGACAGTGAAGTATTATTTGGCATGCCTATGGCAAAATACTTCCTCTGCACGCGCTGGAATACCAAAAATAAATGCCAACATACTTTATGCTGCAGAACTTCTATAGAATAATCTATAGCTGTGCCCGGCCACGCGTTGCTGTGGCTTAGTCTAATTCCTCTATGATACCTCCTTTGCCCTTTCTAACCCCCGCCCCCGTATCATCTCTTCCAAGTCCCTATTGCAGAAATCTATAGATGCTAGTATGAAATTTAACGTAATAATAGTTTCATCATAAATGTAGTATTACTAGCCATAATGCAGACTGCGGTGTACATGTAGCCTATCCCGTACAGTCTACATGAGCATTTCACGTACAGGTGCACATGTACACAACCTTCAAGTGGATCCCGGTGTCAATATCCTGTATACGCTTGTACTGTTACTGAGGCCCAAGCCCCCCTCGTTCTATTTTGCTGCGTCTGTGCATTTTATCTGCCTTTCAGTAAGTGCATTATCAGATTCTTTCATATTAGTTCCTGCCAATCTGCCATGCTAATGCGTTTCTGGTATCGCGTTGCATAATAACTGCAGGCAAACGTCTTACGTACAATTTTACCATCGGGAGATATCATGCCAAGGGTTTGACTTTTCCACATCATAAATTGTAAAATACGGCTCGTACGTATACTTCAGTCATGTGCATGCATGCACGCGAAAACGATTTTACGACGTACTTATCAAGTTTAAAATGGATGAAACCTCGAAACAGAAAATCCACTTCATGAAATTGTCAAACTGCAGAGAATTTAATAAGGCATGCATGATGCATGTAAATGTTTTCGAAATACGCTTTTAGTAAACTCCAGCTAGCGGTTCCTATAAATTTTGATTTTCGAATTCCTGTTTAGAAGTGAGTGAAGTCTCCTTTGAACGGAATGTAGATATCACTGAATTGCAGTAATTAAAAGCACAGTACTTTTGTTTTCTGTCTGATTGTCATATATACGAAACTAATGTGTCAAATTTCTTGGACAATTTTAACTAGATCGGAAATCCAGGTTATAGCAAACAAATGTATTAGCAGGTGTGTTTTCTGCTTTGTAAATAAAGCAATGTAAATAAAGAGTTTAATCTAGTGTTTGGCTAATTTGTAAAGCATCAGTGTAATTAATTCGAGCCAATAAACGTTGCATTTGTATGCGCGCAAATTACATTGATTATATAGCGCAGAAGTTTATACGCCATTCAAAGGAATATATTCATAATATTTCATGAGACTAAATTCTACTTTTCAATTGTTATCAAAGCTCTTAAACTGCTCCTTAAAGAAAAAAGGAAATTTAAATATTGTATAATATTAAAGCAGCTATAGAGATTCACTTAACAGTAATTAGTAGAAAATGGTACAATCAAGTACCTTTGTACAGTATATGCATGTACATGTACAGTATAAACACTGTATGGAGCCCATTAAAGGGATTAGTGTTGATGATCTCTTAAACTGACCGCTTTCACACCTGAGATTGTCGTTTTTGTGCAAGCATGTGAAATGGCTGGCGACATTATGGATTTTATGATTGCATAATCACTATGAATAAATGCATTGGCATGCATTAGTTTCTGATTAGTTTGAATCATTTATCTTTATAGTTGTCACTTATTTACTATTAAGGTTACATATGCAAGCCTTTTACTAATCCATACGAGCTCGTACAATCCACTGATAAAAACTGCATGCAAATGATAAGGAGATCCAACTGAGAGCTGATCTAACACAGTAATGAGTGCAGATTTATTAAATTAGACTATTAGATGCCCCATTTACAATATTGTAATTACTCACCCATGCTTGATATTACATAAAATTACATTCCCATTTATCTCAAAACCAATCGCTCCCGTGCTTTTATTCTGAAAATGAAAAGGTATTTTTGAAGTAACATTCTGAAGTAATTTTATAAATTAATCACAAGACAAAAAGTTCATTAACAAATTACATTAGTCCGTAAGGTATCGAATGCTTAAATACATAAATGTATATATTTTCATTTTAAACGCATTTAGTAACCATAAGCCAAAGGGAAACGATTACATGAACTACGATGGAATTGTTAAATATATACAGTACATGTATTCAGTACTGTTTATACTGTAGCTCATTTGAAACAAATGTATTAGTAAATGTACCAAGCATACTGTGTTCCCTAATACAGTAGGCCTACCACCGTTACATAATTATTAATCCACTCATATAATTTTTCATGCTTTTATATAATATGTTTGTTGAATAATTAATGAAAATTAGTAAAGCTAATTAACACATAAAACAAAAGGAAATTAGGTGTCATCCGGTACACATAACGAAACCAACCATTCATTTTGAAATTATATAGTACGCTACAACTAGATGTATGTCGCCAGGACCACACCCACGCAACCTTAATTGAACTGGGCCTATCAAAAACGTCCTACAGTATGGTATTAATTCACCAGTACCTTGAAAGATTTTATCCTTTGAGTTTCTGTCACCAGCCATTTTATCTCTTAATAAATCAATTACAATTATGATGTTAAAAGAAAAATTCTCGGAAAGGAGGCAACTGCAGGCATAGCCAAGAATGAGATTGTTTTTGCATGCATGCATTTGAGATACAGTTTGCACCAGGACAGCAAAAATAAATATGAAACATGTCTATGTGACCCTTAACACTATTAATTTTGTGATAGCATTTATAACGAAATATGTTGTCTGCAAAAATATGTACATTTAAATTCTTATAGTAGCACATTTTCAGATATACTGTAGGTAGAAAGGCTCATCGAAAAAATATTCCTAGGTACATAAGAGTACACAGTAGGGGTACTCAAAAATGTAGATTAAGGCCAGCAGTTTTGCCTGTTAGTAAGTGGTTTGCTGACCTTTACACGCGTTGACATCTAGGTCAAAGAATCCAGTAATCCTATTGGCGAAACGGAAGTACAGTCAACTGCTGGCACCAAGAAAATCTGC
>JAQGAO010007100.1:0-11614 GCA_034697705.1 Ommatoiulus sabulosus | reverse complement strand
TTCAAAGCAATCGGTAAAGAACTTTCGGAGATTTGAAGCTAAGAACAAACCGACATTTACATTTTTATTTATATAGATTTGATTGACTCGCAATTTTTATTCTATTTCGTACTTATCCGCACTCGACTTTTGAAGTGCCACGTGACGTACGTACATGTCCTTGCATCCTTGTTTGCTCGTAACCTAGTTGGACTGGCAACAATGATGGAACCATTTGTTTCAAAAAAAATATTAGGGTGCAGTCCAGCAGAGATGGCCTACCAGAGAATCATGGAAAATGTCAAAAAGTACACCAACTATATCATTGACCTATCCCTGGCCCACCTTCGCCATTGTCAGCCATCTTGAGATGAGGCAGACTGTGGATAACACTGGGGAGTCATTGAAATGAAGTTGCTGATGCAGTCAGGAACTTGATCGGACTGGTTCCGATCGATGTGCCTCTCAGCGGACTATGTCAATAAAAATTGAGGTAAGGATGTGTTGGTCAGGTTCTTGGGGCTGTTTGACATATCTGTTAATTCTTAGGGTACATCCACACTGTAAAGAAACTATAGGAACTTTCTGTTCCTGTTGCTCGTTCCTTAATTCAACTTAATGTTACCTCTATATACTATAGTATAGACCCCAACATGCGTTACTAAATTTGGCTGCTCCTATAAGTTGATTTTCGCACATGTGGACAGAATGTTCCAGTATGTTTATAGTACATGTATCATTTTACGTTTTCAGTAACAGAACGCAACAGTTATCAACAAAATGTTCCTCGGTGGATATACAGTAATATAGAGGAGCATTTTTTTTGTTAATTGCTTCCATTTTTATTTTTTTTAAACCACAAACTTGCGCAAACGTATTGCAACATTCTATCCACACTGAAGCACCTATTTTAGGTACATTTTTCTAAAGTTTGCTCTGTTCCCACTTGCTGGAACAGTTTATTCACACCGAAAACGTAACTTATTGAAGCAGCACAGTCTAGTTTTCTCATTTCTAGACAGTAAACTAGCAAGTGTGTGGGACGAGTAACGAGCTGGCCACGCTGAATCAGCAACATTCCAGGAAACTGAAATGTTTACTCGTGTTGCTAAACTTACTTCGGCCTTTAATGCTGTTGAGCATATTGGACATAAAACAATTGATAGATGCTAAAAATTGAAAATTTTAGGATACACGCATCTAATATATAGATGCAGATCTAAATTTTGAAGGCACTCGCATCTTCAGAAAACAAAGTTCCACTGAACGGAACTGCGCAAATATTTATAAAAATTCAAAAAGACAATTGAGAATTTTTATTCGTACATTTCGGAACCAAAATATCTTCTTTGAGAAAATATACTTTGATATATTTTCAACATTTAGGGTCGGTTGTGAAATTTTACATACAACTCTTGATACATGTAGGTATATTTTTAGATCAAGAAATTAAACCTTGTTGTTTTCCAAGCATGCACTCGTAAAAAAAATCAGTCCAGTAATTGGTTCGCATGTGTCATCGCATCTGTGTTTACATAAAGCCCAGTTTGTCTTCGAGCAATATGTTGCAGTGATGGAAGTTATGGAACTGTTTTGTTTCGAAAATGATGAGACAGTCCTACTGCTTCGTTTTGATGTAGAAATATAGTTGAACGTCCTTCCTCGAGGAAGTAGTTTGGGATGAGACGTCATTTATAAACATTCTGATGTCATCGTGCATAAAAATTCTGATGATGATGTTATTCTTTAAAATTCTCGCATTTACTTAAAAAATTATTGCAAGAAATTGCACTTACGCTGCTTACGCCAAAAAAATCGCACTTACGTCAAATTTAATGCAAAAAAATGCGCTGACGTCAAATTTATCGCAAAAAAAAAAATTATCGCACCCAAAAAATCACACGTCAAATTTATCGCAAAAAAATTGCGCTTTTTAACATTTTATGGTGGTGGCTTTTTTCATTTGTCAGGTCACAAATTTTAGGCGTATACAGACAAACCGACGATATATACAGTATAGATATGAATACAATGCAAATGATGTTGGAAATTTTGAATCAAGACACGTTGTGCGATATGTTCTCGGAAACTTGTTTTATTGGAGTAGACAACAAAACAATTCATGCATGCATCGGAGAAAATGCCGAAATTTTTCTCTATTGTCCATCAGATTCCTCACATTTTGAGCAATTACAGATGGGCTCTCCGTTTGGCTTAGCGCAAATCCCAATTCCACAACCTATGGATTTGCAGTGTTTCGTGCATTCGGACCTTGCATCTATTCTCTCTTTGATGGTGTACTCGCCGGACATTTTGTCACATATCGAAGTCACGCTGGCAAACATGACGATGATGACCAACGCCACGAGGGACACCAATGTCATTTTAGGCATCATGATTAGCACCTAAAAACACAAACACCACATGTTTAAAATACTTAAACATAGACTTTAGAGTAGAAATTTTCACTAAAATACGAATTTCTGATAGTGCATGCGATCTCATTTCCAGTTCCCGTCGGCCGTCCCGTCCTATAGGAAGAATTCCGAATTCGGATATTACGAATTTTCTGCTAATACGAATGAATTTTTGAGTTCCCGAGCCTTCGCGCTTTGCATTCGTTAAAACGTACTTTAGACGATATGAAAAAGATATGGGAAATTCTCCGATAAAAGTTGTGGCACCTTCCCCGATACCTGCATGTACTTCCCATGCATATAGGCTGTACGCAGTGGGGATTGTGTAGAATTTAATCAGAACTTTGATGAAACTTTAGTTATTGGGGAAGTTACGTTTTTTCCGACATCTGATAACACATTAAACTATACACCGTTTAAACGAACGGATGTTAACGTCCCTCAGATGTCACGTTCAAGCAGGCCTGCGTTCAAGTTCAACGATAACTTCTAAAGTTTCCTCGAAATTTTGATGAAAATCTACAACACGTCTATGAATTTGAAGGTGCGGCGACTTTTATCGGGAAATTCACCGTTATAACGTACCTTTTTTAAAAGTTCGTTTTAAAGTAACGTAGCGCGAATTGCTCGGCAACTCGAAAATTCGTTCGTTTTAGCAGAAAATGCGTATATCCTAATTGGTAATTGATCTTAGACTAAGAAATTAACATTATGAGTCCAAGGACCAGACGGGAACTGGAAATGAGTTCGTACTAACAGAAATTCGTATAAGCAAGTTCTCGCTGTTTAATGCAAAATATAGTTGAAGTTTGAAAAGTTTAAAAATCCTTACGTACAGTTTACTTATTAAATAAGATTTGTACATTACTACTAGACCTATACTTACCAACAGAGCTTTCAAGAGTCAAGTCCAGTCCTAAAATTCAGTTTGTATGGTGGAAGACAATTTAAAGCTGTTTATATACAGCGTATATCGATTTATTCCAACTGCTATCGTTTGCACGCAGCCCAGAATTCAATTGTTCCATTTCGTAACGTTCGTAATTATCTGTAGCGCAATTAGTTGCCACGTGTCATCACATCTGTGCTTGCTTGAAACCTATAGTTTGTTTTATATAGCAGTATTATAGGTGCAATTTCTGAACCAGGCCAACGTTGCATGGCCTTGAATTAAAGATGGATTGTTTCTGGTATAACAAACTTGAGTAACATATAATAAAACATTCTGTCCACGCCGAAGCAACTTGTTTTAGGAACATTTCTTGCTAAAGTTGCCTCTGTTCCCATGCACTTAGTGGAACATTCTGTCTAAGCCGAAAATGCAACTTCTAGAAACAAGCGTACTTCAGTTTGTTCGTTTCTATAGACTGCAAATGAGCAAATGCTGTCCACGCTGAATCATCAATACTCCGGGAACAGAAATGTTTACTCGTGCTGCTAACCTTCCTTCGAGCATCACAGCTTTTTATGGAAACGGGAAACTTATAGAAACTTTTTTGTTGCCTTGAACAATAAGGGACTTTCAGCAAAATTCAGAAACATTTATGAACAAGTTGAAGGAACGAGCAACAGAGAAAAAGTTCCTCAATGTTTCGTCCAGTGTGGACGAAGCTGCAGGTTAGGACATGTGTGTAAACTCAACTGATGCAAGATTGATGGCCGGTCATCGACTATATTCGAACAGCTGCTTTGACTACAAGAAGTCCGACACAGCGCGATAACACAGGATGACAGAAGCATTCATTATAAATGACAATATCTGCTGTCGCTTAATTTGAAGATGTAATTATCCCGTGCGGGCATTTCCTGTGAAAATGTATAAAAAATGCCCGCGCGGTAGGCAGCGGCTAACTTGACGAATACCTCCATCTTCGGACACAAGTCTATTGTGAAAAATCACTAAGCAGAATTGAACAACCTGACCAGAAAATCTTAACAGGCAAAGATATTTCATATCTACACCATGTCTGAAGATAGTTCTTCACCCGCGGATGAACCCAGGACAAACGTCCACGATGAGGTCTACTTGGCCATGCGACGATTCTTGAAGACCTTGCGCTTGTTCGGACTCTTCCCGATCAGAGAAACCATTGGCGACAATGCCACTGGTAGCATTGTCAATGGCCTGGAGTTCAAGTTCTTTTCAAAATACCTGATGTTGGCCATCGCTGCCCTGTTAGGTACCGTCACCTACTTCTATGGCGTCCTCTGGTATCACATCAACATGATCCCGAACCCCATCGAAAGGGCAATGATGACCACCGCCGCGACCGTTCTGAGTTTCGGTGCAGCGTCTCACGTCACTTCCACAACCCTCCTGGCTCGCCACTGGCCCATTTACTTCAAGAACTGGCAGACCATTGACCAACTGCTGGACATCACATCAGACAAGAAACTAGCCAGCTTCGTGACCATTGCCCACACGGTGTTCTTATCTTACGCCGTGTCCTCAATGGCCATGTCACTATATTCCATCGTCCTTAACTTCATCTACTAGTACGATGAATCCACCAGTTATCCCATTGGTTTTGGAATTGCCGTGGGATGTTATGCCATATATGTACCTAACTGCCAGATTCTCCCAGAAATCCTCTTCACCTGCCTCTGCCGGGCCATCCTCATACGCTTGCAGCATCTAGCCCAGAAGCTGGAGCATCTGTTCGCCCGCGTCTCGGCTGCCCACCAACCTTCGGATATCACAAAAGAGGTGGAAACCATGAGAATGGCTTACCAGAAAATCATGGAAAATGTCAAGTACACCAACCATATCATGGACCTGGCATTGCTTTTGACCTGCCTGATCAACGCCTGTACCCTCTCCATTGTCATCTATCTGGTGATGAGGCAGACTGTGGACAACTTCGGAGTCATTGGGCTGAAGTTGCTGCTGGCAGCCATGAACTTAATAAGACTGGTCCCGGTGTGCCTCTCGGCTGACTATATCAAAATTGAGGTGAGAATATGTTTGTATGACAACTGTATGACATGTTTGAGTCTGACGGTCTGTTCATGTACCCAGTTATTACTCCATGTTCTGTTAAATTGAGGACCATATTAGACCACGCGTGACTATCAGTGTTTGTCCAATTTTTTGTACGGCCCTACACATGTTTGACATCTTGCAAGGCTACGTCCACAGTTTTTTGTGGAAACATTTTCTTACGTCAACCTATACAGCTGCGTCCACGCTGGAGGAAACAAAAAAACATTGTTTTTGTCGTTCATTCCTTCAACTTTTCCCTATATGTTCCCGAAAGTTCCTTATTGTTTATTGGCAAAAGAAACAAATCTTCCGCTAAGTTTCCCTTTTCTATAAAAGCGGTAAAGATCGAAGAAAGGTTAGCAGCACGAGCTCTCCAGTAAGTGGGAACAAAGGCAACTTGAGTAAAGTGTTACCAAAATAAGTTGCTTTGGTGTTGACAGAATGTTCTAGTCTATAGGTTTACGGAAGTTTGTTTCCAGAAACAAGTGGCATCAATTAGCCACACAAAGTTGCACTACGTTTCCTCTCGCAATTAGACGCCTTAAATTACCGCAACCAGAAAGTTTTTAATCTCAAAAAACACAACGTTTCGACGTAACCTACGTCTTCATCAGGTGTCACTATGGCGATATACGATCATCTCTTACGAAGAGATGATCGGTAATTTAAGGCGTCTAATTGCGAGTTCAATGCCAACCACTTGATGATAGAAGATGAAGATTGATTACGTTTCCTCTAGTGTGAAACTAGCTTTATATTATTCTTTTTCAATTGGGTTTTCAATATCTGCTTTTAGGAAATATTATATTATAGGAATTTTTTTAAATTTTGGGATAATTTTCGAAATTTTAAATACGGCATTTTATATTTGTATACTTTTAGATCAAGAAATTAAACCGTGTTGTTTTCCAAGCACCAGTAAATCAGCTCTCGCCGAGTAGCCAGGAAGAAGTTAGTAAAAAAAACTGTTTCAATGATGTCAAATATGATATTTGAAATTATTACATTCAGCATTTTTCATAACATTTGCTAGATGCGCCTTTTTATGAGATTCGTTAGTCATTCACCGGAACATCCGATCACGGCCCTGGGACTGCTTAACGTCAACAAAGGTTACATTAACTCGGTGGGTATATCATTAAGTACCACAGTGGAATCTCGTTAAGAAGAACCCGTCCTAGACTTTGAGGGAATGGGCGGATAATGTTAATTTATTGTCTAAGACCATGCGATTCCCAACACGGCCATTATACGAATTTTCGGCTAAAATGAATGAATTTTCGAGTTCCAGAGGATTCGCGCTAAGTTTGGTTAAAACGAACTTTAGACGACATGTGTAAAAAGCGGTTACCGGTATGCGCATATCATGATAAAAGTTGATGGCTAAATAGCCTCGGAGAAAGGTTATTTTTCGAATTTTCAGCAGTTGTAGTTGTTCAAATCTGCTGACAAATTGACAAATGTTTCAAGGATTTTGCGGTTTTTGCGACAATTTGGCAGATTTTTCGACAGTTTTGCGAATTTTTCGACAATTTAACGAATTTGTGGAGTTTTGCAATTTACTAGACAGTTTTGCGAATTTGTCGAAACTTTTGCGAATTTGGTAATAAATTTAGAAAATTTTTCGACAGTTTTTGCGAATTTTTCGACAATTTAACGAATTTGTCGAGTTTTGCGAATTTTTCAAATTTGTCAGTGATTTCGCGTATTTTTTGACAATTACCCCTTCACATACGTGAGGTAGGATTTCATCCAAACATTAATGTAACTTTTGTATTTATCATTGAAATCACGTACGTTTTGCCCACCTTCCGATAATACGAACTATATACGGTGATTACGGTTGTAATGAAAAAAAATATTGACGTCCCTCGAGATTCGTCTTAACGAGGTTCTACTGTATACGTTACAAATTCTTCCATAAAACCTCGGTAAAATAAACCTCGAAACTATAGGATGTTTCCTAAATGTTTCTTATATTAAATATTGCCGTAAATTTCAGGTGGCGGGAGCTATCGTGACCTACACATTGGCCCTGTTTCAGTTCGACGAACAAATCATGGGAAACACTGAAGTAGTTTGCGACAACAGCGTGTCGAAAACTGAAGTAGGCCTACGCATTAAGAACGACACAATTTATTTTTAACTGAATTTGGTTTAGTCCTTGGATAACTCTTGTTTTTAACCATGGATAGTAGCATGCAGCACTAGGTGTATTTCAAGGTCCAAAATTGTATATGTTGAATGTAGACTTCTATGATAATCAAACTAATTTGTCTTTTATGAATTATAATTTAAATTAAACCATACAAATGTCATTTTGTTTTCTACGTGACTTTTCATGTCATCTTATCAGTAAGTTCTTTATTTTTATACGTTCTATGTTGACATAGTGGTGTGTAGATCAGTGGTTCCCAACATTATTTGAACTGATACCCAATTTTTAACTATACACTTTTAGAATATATTTGCGTTTCTCTGAAATAGTTTTTATCTTTGGAACAATGTCATAGGAGAATATTCTTCCTGCACAGGGATTTTTTTTATAATATTCGTTATATACATTTGTAATCAGTTTATTTAATTAATTACATTTTACAGTGATAGTCGTTTACTGATAGTTTCAGGAAACCCTGCGTCGATCTGTCCGATATGTTTAGATTTGTGCGGAAATTATATTAATTTTAAAAAAAATAGTTTTAATCGAAATGCTATAAACTGAAATACGAACATTCGTAATTAAACGTTTGTATTACAGTCGTATAATTCCAGTTTCGGTAGGTACTCAGTACTCGCTACTGAGTACCCACCAAAATTTCTTCAAATTCGTCTTCGAGAACTTCCGATGGGCACCAATTTAAGCGGGAAAATTAAGGTACCATATGTTATATAAATCAATTGCAGAAATAACGAAAGAACCGTAAAGCTGGTCATACACGAGGCAAATTATATGGGGAAATAAATGGAAAGAAATTGCGAGAAAGAAATTTCACTTGAAACAATTGCCTGCTGCTGCACACACGGAGCGATACTTTCAAAATACATCCCTACGGTATACGCAGCATTTGGCAGCATTGTTTCAAAATGAAATAGCGGGAAACGAATTTGAAAGCGTGCTTTCATTCCATTCTATGACGTATTTCTTTCCTGATTGGCTATCGAACAGAACGAAACTTTCGTGCATGACTGTAAAACCCATGACGTCAGTTTTTTCCGTAAATAAGTTGCTCGGAATAGGATAGCTTTCTATTCTGGAAACATATCTGGAAATTTGTTTTCGAAGGACATTTTTACCAACACATGGGGAAATATCCAGCAATAATATATCTGGAAAGAAGTTTCGGGATATAATTTGCCTCGTGTATGACCAGCTTCCGAAAACTTACAAAACTGTTCTCGTAAAATATGCTGTATCTCATGGATAAAAAGGACCCTTTCCAACCACGGTCTCAAAACGTCCTTAAATGTCACTGACCTCGAGTTGGCCAGATAGAGCAAACCACGGCTAATTGAAAGGTCTCTCCAATTATTTAAAAAAGATTATCATGTATCTCTCAGATACATGCGAGCAAACGGAGTGTTTAAATAAAAAAACAAGGCTATTTTTCTGATCACACGTTTTATTTGTAGGCCTACTTCATTCTTACACGTTGTTGTAAGTTTGATGAAGAATGGTCAGGTACTTAGGCGCCCTTCCAGTTGGTGAAATTGATTTTAGCATGAGATGAGCATGCTGTGGAAGAGCCACTGAAAACAAACAACAGAACATTTTTGATCTGTTTCAAGTTGAAATTTCAAACGCGGCAACAATTATGAATCCTCATGTAAACTGTTAGTTTTTTTAGTCCTCCAAAACGTTCTTTGGAGGACCATGGCACGTTACTAGATGTACAATCAAACGAAGGACACGTGCTTTTAACGTTACTAAAAAAAAGTTGAATTGAATTGAATCTGCATTCCAAATTGAAACTTACCCTCGCACGAATACTGACTGTGGAAGGGAAGTGATGACGGAATCTGAATTATCGCAGATGACATCAGACAGGAACCTTTGCTTCAGATTGCTGAGCTGGTTGGCGGTGAAACTGCCCGCTTGACCGCCGTGGGAATAGAAGAATCTGTCTCCGTACATCAGTTTGTTGAACTGTCTGGAGATGATGCAGGCGAATGTCGGTCCAACGATTGCATTTTGCAGAGGCAGCTCGCAGATTCCTCCGACCCACAAGTCGATGTCGTTTACATTTCTGCGAAATATAATCGAGGCATTTGAGTCCTTCTCTCATTTGTTTCTGTCGCTCGCTGCTTCAACTTCCGTAAAAAGCGGTAAAGATCGAAAGAAATTTAACAACACGGGTACAAACTCGTGTTGCTGTTTCTTAATTGGAGTGTTGCTAATTCAACGGGT
Source organism: Ommatoiulus sabulosus (assembly GCA_034697705.1). Classification (NCBI taxonomy): domain Eukaryota; kingdom Metazoa; phylum Arthropoda; class Diplopoda; order Julida; family Julidae; genus Ommatoiulus; species Ommatoiulus sabulosus. The sequence goes on along the minus strand of JAQGAO010007100.1, from coordinate 1,830 downwards.
GGACAGCTTGTGACTCGTCAAGTTGCTGGTTTAATTACTGTCTGGGAACGAGTAAACTGGAGTACGCTGTTCCTGGAAGTTGCTTTTTTTCTGCTGAGCTTAATGTTATAAGTAATCTTAAATTTAAATCGTGGAACAACAGTGACCACTTCATGTTAAATACAAGTAATTCACGTGTTTGTTGTTGTTGTTCCGAATTGGGGTTCCTCGTTATTAATTTAATCTTAATAATACCATTCACCTACTGATGAAGTCATAAGGCCGAAAAATAGAGCAGCAATGAACTAAAAATTGATTTGAGGTAAATGAGTCTCAAAACATGAATTTCCATAGTTTCCCAACCGCTTGAAGACAGGCAAAGAACTAACTTGCCATCGGTAATTCTCACCTGTAGCTATCTTGCAATCGGTTCACGATATCCTGGTCACCCACCACGGGCAGCAGATCAGCAAAGCTATTCAACCTAGACAGTTGGCAGGACACTCGGAAGTCGTTGTAAGACGGAAGTCCATGATCTCTTCCTCTCTGGATGTTCAATGAAGCCAAGTCGGTACCGAACTGGGCCCCTGGACGTTGGAAGAGGTGATTGGTGACGGCTTCTGCCATGAAGTTCTCGTAGTCCATGGCCGGTTGCTGCGCACCGCCCAGCATCATGCGTTCGATGTTGGCGTTGGACTGGTAGATCACCGCAGGGTTCTGGAAGTTGGTCTCCAGAGGGAACTGGCCGTTGCCCGCCATGCTGTAGTTGTTGGGAATGAGCGTGTGGCCGAAGCGGTAGGCGGCGGTGGCGAAGCAATTGAAGATGTTGGGACTAACATTGCTGTCATAACTGGTGGTGCCAGTGCCAGCTGGGATGTTGAGGAACATGTTGGACATGGCGGCTGGGCCTATGACCACGGGCAGATAGTCCCGATAGACGGTGTTCTGGAGCTCGGCGACGACGATACGGCGGGCTTCCTGGAAGAGGGTCTCGTCGTTCCACCCCGGGTTCACGTTCCGGAGACCCGCGGCCACGCGGTTGTGCTCCCTCATCCAGATGGTGTGCATGGAGGTCAGCGCTGGGTTCTCGTTCAGACGGCCATCCCCTGTGGAGTATTGAAATGAACTAACTATCTTCAAGTGATCCGGCCGAGAGAGTAGAAAGTGGTGAATGGAGAAGAAAGTGGTGAGAGGAGAAAAAAGTGGTGAGGGGAGGACATGGGCGAATAATGTTGATTTCGTCGACCAATCCCGAAATCTGATATTACGAATTATAGTATTAACGAACTTTAGACTATATTATAAGAAAGGTTCGTTTAAAACGTGAAATTCTTCAACACAATTTGCCACAATTTCCCTAATCATAAAAAGCGAGGTTGGAGTTCATCCGAACTTCGGTGAAACTTTAGTTCTTTAGTTGAAGTATGAAGTGGCGTTTTGCTCGAGTTCGTATTATCAGAAGTTATACAGAAGCAGGTGATGCAAGTTTTATAAAGTATTATTTTTCATTTTTTTTAATTCGTTTTAACGAATCGTAGGACAATTGCTCAGAAACTCGAAAGCGCATTGCTTTATTCGAAAATTCGTAATATCCGAATTAGGAATTGGTCTTAGAAGAAGAAATTAACATTATTCGTCCATGCCTCAGGACGTGGGACTGAAAATGAGTTCGTAATAGTAGAAATTCGTATTAAGCGGAGTTCTTCTTGACTAGGTTTCACTGAAGTAGCCTACTCAATAGTTTCCTACTTCTCTAGTGGTAATTTAATTCCATAATACAGTGAAACTTCTCTAACTCAAACTTCTATATCTCGAAAATCTCTATAAGTGGAAGAAAAAAAATTATATGGT
>JAQGAO010007099.1:0-11615 GCA_034697705.1 Ommatoiulus sabulosus | reverse complement strand
GGGTAAAAAGGTTGAGAAACACTGATCTAGGCGACATTTTTGTCATACGACTTTTGTGCTGACGATCTTCATGTTTGGCGGTCTTATTGCTAGACGACCTTTTTAACATGCGACCATATTAACTAGCGACATTTTTGTCTTGCGACCTTTTTACGGCCTTCTTTTATCCGGCGATCTTTTGTCCGCATCCCGAATTGCTTTACATAAATTGTTACCTACATTGTTTGCATAACTTTGTTTCCAGAAACAACTGACAACAGAAAGTTTCTCTACGTTTAATCCATCTAAATGTGCGTCCACACTGGAGGAACAATAGAGGGTTCTAGGACAAAATATACTGATCATAATATACTGAACAAAACATGCTGGGGTAAAAATAAACAGGGTAAAAAAGGGGGCAAAAACACACTGGACATAATATACTGAACAAATTATACTAAACAATACATACTGGGGTTTGTCCAGTATGTTTTCACTCCCTTTATTTTATCGCGGTTTATTTTTTCCTCGGTATGTTTTGTTCAGTATCTTTTGCTCAGTATGTTTTGTCTAGTATATTATGTCCAGTATGTTTTTGCCCCGTTTGGTTGCTAATTATCTGCCAGTTGTTTCTGGAAACATAAACCTATGTAATCAACTGGCAGCAATTTGCAACAAAAAGTTCAACTGTTTCCTCCAGCTTCCCTTTTTGTTATAATTCAAATATATATGTCACCTGAATGAATTCGTATACGTTTATATGCTATAAATTCTAAAAGTTTCTTCTTATAGAATAAATTTCAAGGAGATTAACAGGTCATTATCTTAAAAAGTATGAAATTTAAATCCTGTTTTTACCTGTGAATGATTGACAGCAGGTGTAGGACCCGTCATAGTCAGTGGAACTTTAACCGAAATTTTTCGAATCATGTTGTTCAGCCTGGCTTGTAATGTCATCGTTTGTATCTGATGAGAATCCACTTCAGAGGGCTGTGTTTTCTTGCATTGAATTGCTGTAACCAAACCCAGCTCAGAGTTGACTACTTCCACGGCCTTCGTATTCCTCTTGCTTCTTCGACATTCACTTCCAAGCTCTATGTTCATGTCTTTTAGCTTGATGTTGCCTTTCGACATGTTCATCATATGTTTAAATCTGCTGCGTAATGGCATTTTATGCTGCCGTTTCACCAAATTGGCCTTTTCCTTCGAACGGGTCGCATCCAGGATTGAAACATCCTGCATTTTCCCCTTCTGATTTCCCAATCCTTCCGAAACTCCATCATCCACTTGACCGACTTTTCCATGAATCTCCCCACCCGCTTTTTTTTGGACTTCGCAAGCGTTGATTTCCACGGAAGCATCCAACAGCTCAACAGCCGGGTGCTTTTCAGGACAAGTTACCATCCCGTTGTTTACATCGGTCCCATTGATGCCATTGAATTTGGAGCACTCCTCCTCATTGGTGGCACAAAAGGATGCTTCGGTGAGACTGACCAGAGTTGGACAGGATATATCCATCAGATCTTCCACACTTTCATTTGCTGCATTTCGAGTATCCATCTCGTTGACGTTGGCGCATTTCTCTTGTTCCTTATCAATAATTACCGAGACTTCCACGGCTTTCCTGCTAATGTCATTATTTTGGTTGGCTTCCGTGACGGCACATCGCGATTCGTTGGGCTTGGCTTCTTGAAAGAACCCATACTGAACTACTGTGCGTTTCATGCTGATTTCAAGTATCTTTGGTGCGGGATCAAACTCTGCCGAACAAGGATCTGCCTTAATCATCTTTTGACTAATAACAACATCGCGAGTGTCCTTTTCTGAAGACTTCCTTTTCTTGCTTTTCTTATTCACGATCATATTCTTTGCCTCGACCTTTTGCAAATTACTTGTCATATTCATCTCGAGCTGTTCATCTCCCTTATGGATGTTGCCATCAATTTTTCCAAATTTCAACTTTGGATCCTGTACCTCAAGAACCATGTCCTTTGCTAAGGATTTGTCAATTTCCGTAGTCGGTGTTCTTCTCTGCTTTCTCTCCCTTTTCTCCATCGCCGACGGATAGTCCTCATTTCCGTTTTGCATCGAGTTGTTCGACGCCAATTCGCCGTAATTCGAACAAGGCTCATCGCTATTCTCGGGTAATTCAGGCAACCCGGTTACCATATTCTTGCCCGCAAGTTCTGTAAATTTGGGAGGAGTCAGAGATTTAACTTCTGCAGACGCTCTTGCATAATTAGCCTCCACGAATTTGCTTTCCGAATCACTCGTGATCGTCTCATTCACGGGCTGAGGTGGTTCATTGTATTGCGGAGAGTCCGATGATGGTTGCACCTCAACTGGAGCACGGCTCGTGACATTTATTGCTAGCTTGATTGGGTTCTGAGTCTGCGGACTTGTTTTTGCAAAACGAGGATTTGATAATTCGCGTTCTGGTGTAACATTCTTCGTACTCAAATTCAGTTCAGCTGGAATGTCCCTTTGAGACAAACTGGTTGCTTTCAAACTGCTTACGTTTCGCAACTTCGTCAAATTTTCATTCCCCGTAATAGATTCATTGGGAATTGAGCAGATAGACCTATCTATGTCCATAGAGTCAGAAGAAACCTCACCACATGAAATTGGCTTGTTAGCTTCGCTACGATATAGTTTGTCTACATCGCTAACACGCTCATCGGCCATTTCAGGTTGAATCAATGGGATGGCACACAGCCTCCCCACTTTACTGCAATTGCCTTCCAACTCAGAAACAGCGTAGACACTGTCGTGAATCAATGAATTATCAAATTCATTATTTGCCGTTACTGATGCCAGTCCAGATGCATTTTTATGGTTAATTTCTACGTCGTTTACAAGCTCGCCAGGCATAATCTTAGATGACAGCATGGATGAATTTTTCCGTTCAATTTCTTCGCTGCAGCAAAATGAAATATTGCCAAGCTGATCCCGTGTAATGTTTCTCTGCAGCACACATGTCTTTTTTTTCTGTTCGGTTAATTCATTGTTGAACGTGGGCGCAGCACGCGCACTTATCGGATCCACGCTTGTGGTATCAGCACTGCCACAATCCAATCGAATTTGTGACATCCGGCATTGATGATCATCACCGCTGCATGGCATTTGTTCAACTTCATAATTCCCACGTTCCTTTTTTATGGATGCACATTCGTCATTGTTTTTCTCTGGAATGGCATTTTCTTGCGCACACTCCAAAGGCACATTTGGGACACAATCAATTGACAGCTCCATGTCAGCGGATGTACCTTCAAATATCACGGTTTTAGGAATTTTCTGAATGAATGCAGACGTTGATGGAAAGCAGGACTCCATTGTTCTACATGTCACCTGTTCCATATTCGCGCTTGCACCTTCAAACCTTATTGTAGCACCGATGCGGTAGTCGCCAGTTCTGCCGCCTGCATCAGAAACCAAGCTCAGCAACGCCGGCGCATTTTCATGAAGAGCGTGCTGCGCAGGATTGGCTTTCGCAACGACGGAATCGGGAGCACGATCCAGGACTGGAAGTTGATTGAGAATTCCAACAACTTTGTCACTCTGAATTTCAGGAATTATAGCAGGCACCAAATTATCTACCGAATGGTCCGCATCATCTTCGTTACACTCAAAGGATAAGTCCATTGCGCTTACTGAAAACAAGGTTGGATTTATTTCATCCTTTGCCGTTGAACAAATGGGAAGTGGTTTAACTGGTGAACCACCAGCTTTCGAGTCATCCAAATTGCTGAAATCCATGCTATCTTCGTCATGGACTGTTAAAGCATCCTTCACATCTGGCAAATTTACAGGGCTAGAGTCTGCAGGGCAGGTCAAGGCTATATTTGTTGAATCATCAGTTTTACAATTTTCAGAAGCAGGTAACTGACCAACGTTTGCAACACCTTCTTGAGATAAAATAATGGAAAAGTTTTCCACTTCTGTAAACTCCATATCTTCAACCTTGTCTTCCATTCCTCCAGAAACAATATTTCCATCTTGATGCATTCTGTCGCAAGGAGTTTGCTCCACTTCAAAAGTATGCTTAGATTTGCCATCAGAGGGAAAATCGGCGTAATCTTTTTTGTTAACAACTGACACGAGTTCAATCTTTTTCTCTTCTTCATTGAATGGTCTGCTAGCTTCTTTCATCGCAGCTATGCCTGAAGATGAAGTTGCCATCTGATCGTTCGATAAAAACAAACGATTCGATTCGGTCGGCAAACCATCGAAATCTGGAGCAACAGATGCATCACGTTCGTGCATATAAATGGAAAAATCGTTAACAGTCGTTAGCTCCATTCCATTTTGCTGGTTATCAAAATAAACTGTTCGGTGTTGAACTTTGACTTCATTGCTCATGCTCGAGTGGTACTCTGAGTGATTAGCATCTGAGGAGATTAATTCCATGGAGGTGTTGCTCTCGTCCATGTGAATTGTACGATTCAACTGGATTCCCGCATCGTCTTTTACTGGTGAAGCGATGAATGTCGAATCCAACAAAGATTTCTTGCAGTTGGCCAGATTGTTTCTATAAGAAATTATTTAGTCTAGATTAATCATAATTAAACTTGACACGTGACTAACAAATTTTGCATGACATATCCATATCTTTTAGTTTAGATTGATAATTTATTCAACTTATAAGAATAAGGAAAAGATATGGTTCAAATATTATTTACTTGGAAGCTATTTTCCTTAAAATATATAAAACCTACAGTCGATACCCACAATGCCAAAAAAAAAAGTTTATAAGGAGTTTGAAAGTCTAAATAAATAAACTTTGCTAGAATCCAAAGTGGCAAGTGACTGGCATCCTTCATATTTGTAAGTTTGATTTTGGATTCTTGCAATTTTCTTTTAGTAAATGGGAGAATTTTCCATGTTAGTTTATCAAACTACAAAGAAGAAAATAAACGTTTATGCATTATTCGTTTATTAAAAATGAAATTTTGTATTTTTTTTTTGGTTTCATTGGTTTCATCAATAACTCCAATACCTGCATGTCCTTCAACACTTTCTTCTTTTAAAGAAGGAATATAAGTTAAAGAATTATTTTCCCACCTTGAAATGACGTGTCTAGCTGAGGGTATTAGTTTTCGTAAAATATTAAAATTTTTCCTTTTATTTTTTTTAAAAATTCAATGAATAAAAAACCAAACTGCGCTCGATTTTTGATTACCGTGTCTATTTTTTTTAAAAAATTAAAAAGGAGAATTTAGAAATTTTAAAAACCAGTCAAAACAAATTTTGGCAGAAAACAACTCAAAATGTCTTCTGGAAAAGTACATTTTGTAAATAAGTCTACTTGCTATAACAGGACTGTTGTGGAAAATTAATTTTGGTTTGTTTGTGTATTTTTAACGTTGGCCTATTTCTGCTACGAGGCTAAACCTGGGAATTTTGCCTACGAAGGGGGACTTCCACCCCAAGGGATCTTTATCGTGCAGTGTGCAAATGGGATCTGCCGGGACCTCGGTTTAAACTCTCATCCGAAATAGCCGTCACTTAAAGAATTTTGCACATCCTGAAAATTCTCACCGACTTCGACCGGGAAGCGAACCCCACTAGTTAGAATCGAGAGGCAAGTGCGCAACCCACTCGACCATCGGCGCCAGCAATTAATTTTGGTTGCTGAACATTTAATATACAAATCACTTAGAAAATGGAAACCAATTTCAATTTAATTCAATTCTTTTCCCTGCAGTCAGTACACAGTACCATCTGGCAGGAGGGATCATTACTAAGCAGTCTGGTCATGATGGACCCCAACATCACAATTTAGTTAATTTTCCCGTAATTTCCAGGACTTTGAGACCAGGATGGAATGGGATGGGAAGATGGTCATGGCCGATTTAATATAGGAACTATTTCAGCATTTGCCTGAAGGAATTGTGGGAAACCATGAAAAACCACAATTGAGGACAGCCGACCCGAAAATCGAACCTGGGTCTACCGAATGCAAGACGAGGATGTTAACTTCCAAGACCCAAAGTCAAAGAATATATATTAATTATACATAAATTTATACTTTACCTATCAAAGCCATCCTGCTGTAATTCATCTGGATTTAAGACTTTGAGGGGAATTCTATTTCTGGGCATTTGTGCTAACGTTCCAAAGGAAGGCCCTGTGGCCACTTGGCCCTCCTTCAAAATGTCAGCAGAGGACAATGGAAGGTACAATATTTCACCAGTGAGCAGCGAATGATGAGAGGGCAATATACTTGTGGATGGTGCCCTTGGAACAGTTCTGAAATTTATGAAAATGACACCCTTCTATGTTTGATCTCTACTAATAAAAATAAATTAAATTCAGGCAGCGAATACTCACAGTGGTAAAGCAGAAGAATGTAATCCATGTAAAATGTCACCCACTTAAAAAACAAAAAAAACGAATGAACCAGCGTTACATAGCGTATTTCAATTAAAAAACAACTGTCAATTTACAATAGTAAGTTACCGGGACAGTGACTATCCGAAGTTGATGTATAACTGCTAATTTCCTTACAAAATTCCCTGAAATGTAAATGGTAACAATGCCATAAAACGATTCATCATCTCATGAAAAAAAGAACTTTTCTAAAATGATTCCTGTTAAAATTAATTTTCAATTGAAAATTGATGATTATATGGAATAATGAAATGCATTCCTGCACAGTGCCCTGGCAAAATTAAGGTTTGTGCCCAGTCTTTATCCGTTGATTTTAAAAAAATGTGCATCCCCTCCTATTAACTTTCTAACATGTTTTAACGTTAGGGTTACCTACTTCCCATATATTTTTAAAAACTACTTAGATTAGTTAATCTTTTTCACATTTGACAAAATCAATGTCATTGCTCAAAATGGTATTTCTTTTGCTTTGCTATATTATGTTATTTTTATAATTGAAAAAAATTGTTAAAATTGAAAACGTCAAATTTTAATGCTAAATTGTACAATGTAATTTTGATATTACTTTATCTCCTGAGGAAGGCCGTAGTGCTGAAAGGTTGATTAATTATAATACATAAAATTTGGTAGCGAAAAAACGACGTGTTGTAATATTAGAATTAACCTACCACTTGAAGATGACATCAATTGACTATTCCTGTACATATTTCAAAAATTGCACGTGCATAAAATTCGAATGCAAAGTTGGGCTCCGACAGGGTTCCCCCAGAAATTTTATTTTCAACTTCCCTGACATTTCCAGGTTTGAAAAAAAATTTCCCTGACCAATGACAACGCGAAAAATTAACATATTTTTCCAGAATGGACACCGGAAAATATTTTTTTAAAATTTACTAACGACAATTTTGAAAATTAACATAGAAATTTTTTTAAAAATTAAAAAAAAAAATAGCATGAAAATTATTTAAAATGGGGAAAATTTTGTATTCGGAAAATGTTAAAAACGTGTGCTCGGAAAAAGTGGGAAATTTTGCAATTTTTTCCTCGGAAAATGTGGAAAATCTAGTGAATTTTGAAAATTTGTACACGGAAAACGTAGACAATTTTGCTAATTCGTACTTGGAAAACGTGGGGAATTTTTCAAATTTCTAGTCAACAAACGCGGAAAGTTTTGAAAATTAATAATCAGAAAACATGGGAAATTGTGTAAATTTGTACATGGAAAACGGAAAATTTTGCAAATTTCTACTCGAAAAATGTGAGAGATTTTGCAAATTTGTACATGGAAAACGTGGAAAATTTTGCAAATTTGTACTGAAAAAACGTGGAAAATTTTGCAAATTAATACTTAGAAAACGTGGGAAATTATGTAAATTTTTGCACATTTCTACTCTGAAAACGTGAGAAATTCTGCAAATTTGTACATGGAAAACGTGGAAAATTTATCAAATTTGTACTCAAAAAACGTGGAAAATTGTGTAAATTTTACATGGAAAACGTGGAAAATTTTGCTAATTTGTACTTGGAAAACGTGGAAATTTTTGCAAATCTATACTCCGAAAATGTGGAAAATTTCTTTCCACACTTCTAACCTTGTAGAAGTGTTAATTATAGATCGCCATGACTGCGTTGAATTTCCCTGACTTTTCCAGGTCTTTCAGGTCTGGGGGAACCCTGTCCGAGGAGATAGTGGCTCAGCAGCGGTCTGTGGTTCGTTTTTAACTTTTGAAGGTATTTCAGGAGCAGAAACGTGTCTAAATAATGTCCAAACATTATGTTTTTGAGTGGATTGAAAATTCCAGAAATGGACAGACAGCTGTGAATGATGTTCAGAGAAGTGCACAGCCAGTGTCTGTCAGAAATGCTGATTTGGAAGCGATTTTTTGAGCGAGTCATAGCCTACATTCACTGCCAGAACGATGGGAAAAATCCCAAAAAATTCCATTTTAGGAGATGAATTAATCTCCCAAAATGGAATTTTGTTGAATAATAGATGACGCGTTTTTAATACATGTATTTCTCAACCAAATTTCATTAAAATCCACACAGCCGTTTTTTTTTTAAAAAAATTGATTGCTGAAGCTTAATCTCGTAATTCAATGATATCAGTCAATCAGTTTTATAGGCCATTCATAAGGTGGAAATTAAACAGACAGCAAGGATTACGGCTGGATATGATTTACATTACATGAAAAGACCATGGAATAACCATAATGATTATTGATCAAAATCATCTCCAAAGGTGGGACCCTGTGTTTAGACAACTTAAGATTCCAGCTTTTTGTGGCTTGAGATTAAAGAATACTTATGTACGTGCCATTGCTAAACAGATCTTAATAATGATAAATTGACCTTATGGACCTTGTCAATAATATTATAGAAAATTGTTGTTCAATAATTTTCTACATTTTAACAACTTTTTGCTTTTTACATGATGAAAGTCACAAAAGCCTACATAATTCTTCCGACACTGTCAACAAAGCCCTTGCCATTAGTTAGTCTTATTTACTTGGTCGTAGAGATGGGCGAGCTGAACTTCTGTTGAGTTTCTGAGACGAAACGGGTTTTTTGACGTAGTTATGCCAAGCTTGAGTAACTGTTTCCGAGTCATGGAACTCAGAATTTTAATAATTTTGAGTCAAAATAATCTAGCTCGACTACAAAAATAATAGCCAATTTATGGTAAAGCAAATATTCACGAGTCAGTGAAACTCGAGCAATCGATTCCAAACAAAACGAGCTAAACAGCCTAAACTCGACTCTGTAGTTCTATCCGCCCATCTCTATATGCTCAATCTGTATTTAAAACCTAGGCAATATAAAATCAGACCGATGAACTTTAATTGAATATAATTTATCAGATTGGTATAACCTCATACATCAGCTTTTCTTATAGCCAGGAACCTTTTATTAATGTTTACTGACACTTATCGCCTCCTTTTAGAGAAAACCAATGAAAAAAAAAATACATACTGGACTTGACAGGTATCAGCAAAGCTAACTCTGCGAGAGGAACGACGCTCCAGCTTCAATTGCTTTTTTTCTTTTGCCTCTGGCTATAAATTGAATAATGAAATTCGTTGTGTCAATACATTTGAGACACCCGAAAACACAATCCATATAAATATACAACTCATTATGGTTTCAAATATTACAAATAACGTTAAGGAAATGATCGAAAAAAACGAATATAATTAATCATGTCATTTCAAACTCCCGAGACAAGAAAAACTGCATAGGGTTTTCTTTGTTTGTTTGATAATTTTTAACGTCGGCCCATTTCTGTACAACAAGACATCCCTTGAAGTTAAGCCCTAATGCGTTTTGGAGCAAAAATTAATATAAACTTGGTCATATTTTTCGGATCAACACCATACAACCCATTTTTGGTGACAAATATTACAAATCACGTTTATGAAATGATCTAAAAAACTAATATAATTATCCATTTCTTGTCAAATGTTACGCACATGAATTAACTTGTTAGAAGATTTTATTTAATGGGCCAATTTTAGTAACTGTAAAGAAACTATATCCCTGGAAACAATATTATATATATCTTCTCATCAAGTGGTCGAGGTAAAAAATCAATAAATAAATCACCCAGACACGACCAAATTATTTATTTTTAAACAAACGCCGTTTCGCCACCATGAGGCATTCTTCAAGTTTACTACTTATCCCACCCCACTACTTGAACGTAGTAAAGGTGGTATACCAGACTAACTGCAATAAAAGTGACAGTGTCTACATTGAACAAACACGTACCAAACTGAAGACACGGATGCAGAAGCACGAGAGCCAACATCGATTCCGGATTTAACGGCCCATCACTCAGGGAGAATTTCCTGATCCTATAGGAGCGTAATGCCATAAATTTGGCAAGAGACATGGGAACAATTCCACGGCTGATGAAGGACAGAATGCGTGTTCCCCTTCCTTTCAACGCTCCTTTTGACCAGCAAATTCACCCACCTGGACCAGGTACAAACGTTGTACCGCTTGCCATCCAGCCGTCGATTCAGCACCTCCCAAGAAATCCCACCACGACCGAGAAGATAAACTCCTGCCAGCACCGACTTACGCACTAGTGGACGCGTAACACGCAGCAATCCAGGGCCATCGAGAGTTGCCATCCTAGTTGCACCTATTACTGTCGCCACACGCATTGATGGATGTACATCCTGCATGAACACCATACCAACCAACAGGAGTTTGGATATCACACCAGCGACGCCAGGAACATCTCCATCAACCATCAGCACTCCTGTCACCACTCCCACACCAATGGTGGGGCGTGCAGTCCGCAGGAATCCACCTAGGAAGGCTAAGAAGCCACACACGTCGTCATAAACAGTCTTCTTCACGGATTTTTTCCCTGCATTCTCGGTGTTTTTTGGTATTTACAAATTTCGAAAAATACGAATTTGGCGGACCCATTGGGTGCACCATTGGTGAATGATGGTTCTCTGGCCCTAATGAGGGTCAACACCTTTTTTTCGGCCATTTCTAAATTTATGCACATGATCGGGAACGTGTTCCTGTGTGCTTGCAAAAATTAAAAGGATGTAGCTAGGAAAATCACGTGGAGAAGGTTCGTTTATCATACTTTTTCGCCTTTGATTATTTTTCTGCATTTGCCGATTTTTTCGGTCCTTTAATTCTATTTTATTTTATAATGTGTGCTTAACTTGACCCCTTACTGTCCTTGCTCGTTCTATGCCCTTTGAACTGCATGATTAAAACTGTATTAGTTTACGATTTTAATTGTTATGTAACTTTGTCTTTAGTAAACTTGAAGAAAGCCACATGGTGGAGAAACGTCGTTTGATTAAAAAGAAATACTTTGGTCGTGTCTGGATGATTAAGTACGCATGTATAATAGATTATAGTATGGGCAGGTATACCAAATCCAAGAATATCTGTTTGCCAAGCTTTCATTTAAACACCAAAATTAGTTGAAAAAATACTTCCATAAGGGTGGGTACGTTCATAACAACAACTGGTTTCCAGTACCGGAAACTGTGTCGCTTAGTGGTATTGCAGACGCTAACCACTATAAGCAACACTGGATTTCAGGCGACATTTGGAAAACCAGTGTCGCTAAGTAGTAAGCGACTGCAATACCACTAATGGCGAATTCGACTCACCCAAAAAGTGCACACCGGCGTGCACGTTTCTGCACCCGTTCCGTTCGGCTCGGAAATGGTGCATACTTCACTGAATTGGGTGCACCCTACGTTCCC
>JAQGAO010007098.1:0-11616 GCA_034697705.1 Ommatoiulus sabulosus | reverse complement strand
TAAAAGCCATGGTTAGTAAAATGCTCAGAAATATGCGCTTGACTTTTCGGACACGCCTAAAATTGCCAAGTTTCCAGGTAGAACTTTCCCCGTGTGTGACCGCCTTTAAGAAACAAGATTCGACGTGTAATACTGGAACATTATGTCCACATCTTCATGTTCCAGTAAGTGCATGGAACTTTGGCAACTTTAGTCAAACGTTTCTAAAATAAGTTACTTCGCAAAGCAACTTATTATTTCTGGAATAATTAGCCACCAAATGTTCCTAAAATAAGCTACTTCCGTTTGGACTAATGTTCCAGTAAGTTGGAACAGTGGCAAATATAGTAATATTCTCCTAAAATAACTAACTTTCTGTGTGGACAAAATGTTACAGTATTTTTAGGGGCCATTCAAAAAGGACGTCCGCAACATTTGCCAGAAATTGGACTCCCCCTACCCCCTGTCTGCATTGTGTCTGGTCAATCAGGACCCCCCACATTCCCCCCCCCCCCCATTCGGACGTCCGAAACTTACAAAAAATTGTATTGGGAAAATGTTGAAAGTTTTCCAAATTTGTACTCGGAAAACTTAAATTTTCTATTCTGAAAAGGAGCATTTTGCCAGTTTCTGGGAATTTGTACTGGGGAAATTTTAAAGTTAGCAAATTGACCCTGAGTTTTTACTTTTTAGTTCTCTGAGCTTTTTGACTTTTCCAGGTTTTTCAGGACTGGGGGTTACTGACTTTTGCAATTCATAACCCACCTATGCGATATTGCGCTCAATTTTCCTTTTACTTTGGAAACTGATTTTATTTGGCATTTTTGTTTTAATTCAAGTGGACGTCCGAGTTGGTCATAGCCCCCTCCCTCCCCCTGTCCACATTGTGAAGTTGACTCAACTTATCCCCCTATCTGCACGGGGACGTCCTTTTTGAATGTCCCCTTACGTAATTTTGTTTCCAGAAATATTAGGATTAGAATCGACTTTAGTAAAATATTCTTAAAATAAGTTGCTCATGTGTGGACGGTAGTGATCAAATAAAGTATTCATTCATTACACCAACAATTTTAAAAAATTAATACTTTGTGTGAATGCATTTGCATTAATTATTGCTTTCAACCGTCTAGGCATTGAGTTCTCAAGATTGGCAGTATTTTCAAGACTAATTTCTTCCTAAGAAAATTTCAACATGGTAATGAGTTCAACTCTTTCGAAGGAGATTTTTTTTACGTTCCAGCATGATCATCGTCATGCTGGAACAAGACTTCCTCTCTGCAATTCCCAGATTTTCAACATTTCTTTGCAAATTACAACGCGAAATGTTGATGTATATTTATGTCAAAATATTAAAAATCACATGTCAACCCAGACTTTTAGATGTATTGCATTATTATAAGCTACATGTACGTCTACACTGGAGGAAACACGAGGGAACAACTTTCTGTTTCTGCTGCCTGTGCTTTCAACTTGATCCTATCTGTTCCCGGATGTGGCAAAAAGTTCCTTATTGTTTATAGAAACGGAAACTAAAGTTTCCCAAAGTTTCCTGTTTCCTGGAGTGTTGCTACTTCAGCGTGGACAGCTCGTTTTTCGTTCAGTTGCTCTTTTAATGTCCAGAAACGAGCAAACTGTTCCTATAAGTTCCTATACGCTGTTCCGATAAGCATATCTTTTTTGGTGTGGACAGAACGCTCCAGAAAGTGGGAACAGAGGCAATTTTAGTAAAATGTTCCTAAAACCTTATAGCTATTACCTTAATTCGTACATTTTGAAATAAAATATGCAGCCATGCAAGCAAATTGTTTCTATTCCATTAATGAAATCATTATTTTACTTGCAGGTTAAATGAACAGGTTCTGAAAACCTTTAATATGCATGGTAGAAGAAAATCCTGGCGTCTTAATCAAAACGACACCCTATAATGATAATTATCCTAGTTTGTGAATCAATATAGTAGCTAGTTTCATTCATAAAATTTAGGAAATTTACATTGGCTAATTTTTATTACAGCCATGGAGAAAACCATGAATTCTATTTTGATGTTTGATAATTCCGAAGCGCGCTTTATCACGAATTCCTGCACATTGAATGGAGCATTAACTAAAGACGGTATGGATTTATTAAAAAAAAATACTTTCTGCTGATGACGACGTAATTTATTAAATGACGTCATTAATTAAAAATTATAATGATGTCGTCATTCATTAAAATTATAATGAAGACGTCATTCATTACAATTTTGACGATGACGCCATTCAGTAAAATTTTGATGATAACGTCATTCATTAAAATTCTGACGATGACGTCAATCAGTAAAATTTTGATGATGACACCATTCATTAAATTTGTCTATTTATGACGTCATTCATGAAAATTCTGACGATGAGGGCAATCAGTAAAAGGATGAGGACGCCATTCATTAAAGTTTTTATTATGACGTCATTCATTAATTTTTTGTAGGGTGACGTCATTCATTAAGGTTCTGCTGATAACGTCATTCATTAAAAATTTCGCTTATATGGGTGCACATCATGCAGAAGTTTGCTAAGATAAATATAAGTAGATTTGTGCAGTGCCCAAAAAACAGAGTGAGACTGAGTGCCCATCGAACCTGGAACCATAACTGGAATACGAATCTTTAATTACAAATGTTCGTAATTGGTTTAGAGTATATATCTGGATCTGACAGATACAACGTGAGCAGTATTGTCTGAGATGGAAGTGCATTTCTGACGTAATTGTTTACTTCGTTTTAGTTTTTGTGATGGTGAGCAGACAGCCGTCAGTCACGTCCAATGATATAGACAGTGCTTTTAAGTCACTCGGAAACATAGCGGCCCAGTATCAGAAACATCGTATTGAACAAAATGGCTGTTGGGAAGCTGTAACAAGGAGGCCATGCAGTGCAGTGCATAACGGGGGGCGTGGTGGGAAGATCCCCGCCAAGGATCATCAAATGGGTATTTAGGGGGCGAAATTCGGCCAAAGGGGGCAGATAAATATAACAAAATAAACTGAGAATTTATAAAAAGGAAAATTTAAATTCATTAAAACTGATTAACACTGCATGGCAGAGATTGGCAGTGGTTAGCTCAGGGCTCATTTGAAACCATTTTAAAATTTTCCGGGTACAAATTCAAAAAATTGTCAACAGTTTCCGAGCACAAGTTTGTAAAATGTTGAACAGTTTCTGAGGACAAACTTGCAAAATTTCCCACGTTTTCCGAGCACAAACTCGCAAAATTTTCGACATTATCTGAGTGCAAACTTGCACATGTCCTGTTTTCCGAGTACATGTACGATTAACTTTCAATATTTCCACGTTTTCCGAGTATAAACATGCAAAAATTGCCACGTTTTCCGAGTAACCTACAAATTTGCAAAATTTTCAAATGTTTCATTACTAGATTTTACAGAGCAAACTTTTTGGGGGCGGAATTTTTAGCGTTCTCCCCTAAACGATTTGCGACCTAGGCATGGCACTGAGGCATTGATCTCAATTTCAATGGTTTTTTAAGGATTACTCAAGGCCGACATCTTGAAATCGAAAACATTTAAAGAGAAAAACAAAGGTTTTAAGGTTTTATCTAATCGTATGTAAACTGTTGGAGCAATAAAAAGTATCAGTAACAAAAATGTCTCCCAATTTTTGTACTTATGCACGTACTTTGCAAGAAATGATGGACATCAATGGAAAGACACCGACAAAATAATTGCACAAATTAGTTTTAACTACAATTTTTATCACAAAAGTATTTCAATAATTTCACATAAGAAAATATATAGAAATAAATCATAAGTACGCTAACAACTTCATAGTGCACATTCCATTCTTGGTTTTTTTGCAATGTCCTTGCTTATTATGAAAGCTTAAAACAACGCCCACACAGGACGTTGTTGCTAATTGTTGCCAGTTGTTTCTGGAAAAAACTTACAGTGATCAAATAAAGCAACATTTTTGCAGTTGTGACAGTTTTTAATGCCCATTGAAAAAAAACTGAAATATACATTTCAAAGTCATTGTTATAAATAATCTTTACACCATTAATTACAATTATTTATCAATATTTAACATTCAAAAAATAAAATAAATAAAAATAATACTTTGTGTGAAAGCCTTTTGTATTAATTATTGCTTCCAACCTTCTAGGCATCGATTCCACAAGATTAAATTGGCAGTACTTCCAGGAGTTATTTCTTCCTAAGAACACTTTAAGTTGCCAATAAGTTCCTCTTTCAAAGAACATTTTTTTTTCCTATTTTTTTTTTCTGCAAAACTGCTCAGTTTTCTATTGAATTGATGTCCGGAGATTGTGAAGGAGTTGGCAATAAATGTGGGGCATAGTAAGTAATAAATTGTTTTCTCTTTAAATGTTTTCAGTTTCAAGATGGAGACCTTGAGCAATCCTTTAAAAACGTTGAAACCTTGAAATTGAGATCATGATGACTTCCTTGATACTGCTTCCTCGCAGCCATTTTGTTCAATGCGATGTTTCTTATACTGGGCCGCTATGTTTCCGAGTGACTTAAAAGCACTGTCTACATCGTTGGATGTGACTAGCGGCTGTCTGCTCACCATCACAAAAACTAAAACGAAGTAAACAATTACGTCAGAAACGCACTTCCATCACAGACAGTACTGCTCGCTGTATCTGTCAGATAGGCTACACATTTAGATTTTTGTAGAAATTTGTTTAATTTTTAAATAACTTATAACGATACTACCGGAGGAAAAATGATTTACAGTGTATTTCGTACATTTTAATCAAAATATATACTGTAAAAATCAATTACGAACATTTGTAATTAAAGATTCGTATTCCAGTAGTGGTTCCAGCACAGTTACATATACTGTGGTTCCAGGTTCGATGGGCACGCAGTCTCATTCTGTTATCTGGACACTCGCTATACTTTCCACAAATCTACTTATTTATCTTTCCGAACTTCAGATGTGCACCCATATAAGCGAAATTTTTAATAAATGACGTCACCATAAAAAAATATTACTAAATGACGTCACCGTCAGAATTTACATGTCATAATAAAAACTTTAATGAATGGCATCCTCATCATTTTACTGATTGCCGTCATCGTCAGAATTTTCATGAATGACGTCATAATTAGACAAATTTGATGAATGATGTCATAATGAAAATTTTAATGAATGCCATCATCATCGGAATTCTGATGATTGATGTCATCATCAAAATTTTACTGATTGATAGTATGACCAAAAATATTTATGACTGGCGTCAACATGATAATTTTAATTAATTACGTCATTATCAAAGTTTTACTGACTGACGTCATCGTCAATATTTTAATGAATGACGTCATCATTTGAATTTTAATAAATTACGTCATCATCAGCAGAAATAACGAAACAATCGTAAGAATTTGGAAAACTTAGAAAAATAGTCACGCTGTATCTCACGGATAAAAAGGGACCTTTCCAACAGTTGCTGATGCTATGAATCCCATTATCTCAAAATGCCCTTTTAATGTCATTGACCTCGAGTTAGGAGACTACTCAAAGGACTCTCGAGTAATTAAAAAACATGTTCATGTACTGTATCTCTCAGATTAGGGCGCGAGCAACTGGGTGGTAAAATAGATTTGTAAATACATTTTGAGTAATTGAATAAGTACAAGTGGATATTCTTTTTTAATAAATCCATACCGTCTTTAGTTAATGTTCCATTCGATGTGCAGGAATACGTGATAAAGAACTCTTTGGAATTATCAAACATCAATATAGTATTCACGGTTTTCTCCATGGCTGTAATAAAAATTATCCATTGTAAATTTCCTAAATTTCATGAATTACTTAAATGAAACTATGCAGTATTTATTCACAAACTTGGAAAATTACCATTATCGGGGTTCGTTTTGATAAAGACGCCTGGTTTCTCTTCTACCATGTTAAAGGTTTTCAGAACATGTTCATTTGAACTGTAAGTACAATAATCATCATTAATGTAATAGAAACCAATTGCTAATTATACATGTATACGAGGCTTGGCAACATATTCCATTTCAAAATGTGCGAAGGTAATAACGAGGCTTATAGAATTGCCAAAATGTGGATTTATGATATAATTGTCTAAATCTAAGTCCACACTGGAGGAAACATACATGAGACGTTATGCAAACATACTGGAACATTCCGAATTTCCGTGCACACCAAAGCCACTTATTTTAGGACCAATTTTATTAAAGTTGCCTCTGTTCTCACTTCCTGGAACATTCTGTCAACGCTGAAGCTACAAATTTTAGGAACATTTTACTAAAGTTGCCTCTGTTTCCATTTCCTGGAACATTCTGTCCACACCGAAAAAGATACTTACAGGAACAGCGTAATGCAGTTTGCTCGTTTCTGGAGAATAAAAGAGCAACGAGCTGCGCATGTCCACGCTGAAGCAGCAACACTTCAGGAAACAGAAATGTTTACTAGTGTTGCTAAACTTCCTTCGATCCTTATCACTTTTTATGGAAACAGGAAACTTTGGGAAACTTTAGTTTCAGTTTCCATAAACAATAAGGAACTTTTAGGAACATTAGGATCAAGTTGAAAGCACAAGCAGCAGAAATAGAAAGTTGTTCCTCCGTGTTGCCTCCAGTGTGGACGTACATGTAGCTTATAATAATGCAATACATCTAAACGCCTGGATTAACAAGTCATATTAATTTTTTGACATAAATAAGAAAACTTACCCTAGTTTTACTGAAAAAAGCGTCTGTTGGTAACCCGGTTTTCCATCTGCACTCTTAATGTTTGTTTCAGTTTTACATTTCTCTGGTTGAGCAGCTCCTTTGCTGGCTACCACTTGAATGTACCATTTTCCAACCAACTGAAGAACAAATATCAATCAGAAATGTATAGCCAATAATACAGTTGAACCTCGCCAAGACGTATCTCGAGGGACGTTTTCACTGATCAATTTTGCAAAATTGGCCGCGTTTTTACTTTTGCAATTTTTAATTTTCACATTTTCATTGATCAGTTTTTCAAAAAATTTCCGTTTTCGATCTTCAATTTGGGAAAATATTCCACGTTTTCGTTGATCGATATCTACAATTTTTTCCAAGTTTTCTCTTTTTAATTTTGCCAAATTCTCCATGTTATCAGTTAATTTAACAAAAATGTCCACGTTTTTATTGTTACATTTTTCGTACTTATCCATGTCTATATTGTTCAATTTTGCAAAATTTTTCAGTTCAATGCACTTGAACCAAATCACAATGTAATTATAAAGAGCAATTATTTTTTAATTGGTTAATTGTTATTAAGCTGACTACAAGCTTGTGCTAGCAAAGTGTCAACATGTAGAACACTTTACAAAATCGCGCATTGAATGTGCGATTTTGTAAAATTTTCCACGTTGCAATTTGTCAGCGTCGAATTTTGCGAAATTATCCAAATTTTCATTCGTCAATTGTGCAAAAATGTTCAAGTTTTCAAAGTTTTCCAAATTTTCCAAGGGGAGCTGCATGGAAATGAGTTCGTATATTATCTGAAATTCATATAAAGCGTGTTATTTCTTACCCTTTCCAATGGTATTTCATGAATTTCTTGACGTTGACATGAATCTGTCTGAGTTGTAACATTTGCGCAAAATGTCACTGCGAACAAACAAAGGCTTATCTTGTTACCAACCATTTCTGTGGCTCACAGAAATACTCAAGTACGAAATGATGTTGACACTATGCTGGCACAAGTTTATATTTAGCTTAATAACAATTAACCAATTAAAAATAATTGCTCTTTATAATTACACCATACATTGCATTGTGATTTGGATCAAGTGTACTGACCTTGGGTTTTAACTCTTTTTATTGGTTCTCAAGCTTTCGCCAGGTGAAACATATACACGTCTTTTGTATACAGTCAAACCCGGATAAGTGGAAGAGATTCATGCCATGAATGTTTAACCATATTTTTTGTGAGATATGGGGTAAGTGAATTCCGCTTGAGTGCAACAAATGGAAAAGTGGAAATTTTTTGCCCCATATGTAGGCTACATGTATTTAATTATACCCGAATAAATTGAATAATATTATATGGAAATACAGTGGAGCCTCATTAAGAAGAACTCGCTGATTCTACGATAGAATTTTTCTATCGTATTTCTTCCCCGGCCAATTCCGAAATCGGATATTACGAATTTTCGGTTAAAACGAATTAATTTTATAGTTCCTAGCATTCGCTTTACGTTTTGTCCGACTTCCGATAATACGAATAAATACTTGAATATATTATAACCCACATTGTACCGAAGGGAAAAGGTACTTACTTAATTGACTGTCCTGAGTAGAAACTGCGCTATATACAATAACGCGCATGCATGCAAAAACCGCAGAAGGGAAAAAGTTTCCCATGTCTTGTACATTTCCACTTATATACATGTAATTTACTGCATATAGAATGTCAATAAAATCTCTTGTTACAAGTATTTTTATTATTATTTTTTGCACCATTCTACAAATCTGGTCAAAATAATTCGAGTTTACATTTTAGTTTCATACAACCACAGCATTCGTACAAACTACGACAAATGTCAGTTTACATTTCTCCAGGTGGAATACTTGTGCGTTTTTGTATTTTTTTTCGTTTCCTTTTGAATTTTTTTCGGTTCAAAAACCTTTTTCAAATCGTTGTAACCAACGTCCCGCCATTTTGAATACTCGTGCAAATTAGTTTTCTTGGTTTTTGGGGATTGGTGGACAACCATTTCGTCGTTGTCTTGATTTTTTTCATTATTGGTGCTCCGTGGATGAACTGTTGGTGGCCAGGATTTGGACACATTTCTCCAGGTGCTGAACTTGTGCATGGTCACCTTAATTGACACGATTTTAGAACGTATGAAACCAGATAAAACACACAAGAGCGTTATAAAGAATTCAAAAGAAACATATAATGAAAATATTATAAGAAATAATAAAGAAATATCAATGAAAGTCCACATCTAAATGAATACATTCTAAAGAAATATATATTTTATGAGGTAACTAATCCCGATGAAATGCAGATGCATTTATGTGTAGATATATACTGCAATATATATAGCGATGCATTTAAAAAAGCATTATTCGACGATTCAATATGAAAAAATGCATTTTAAAAAATATTCAAAAATTGTATTTGCAAATGTTTCGATCACGCTATTTAGGCTATAAAACCACCTCGCGAATATCTATTTTGTTTAAAATATATAAAATATACTTCAAAATGTATATTTTGTAACATCGCAAAATATATGCACGATGAATTAAAAAAACACAATTGAAAAATTCTTTGGAATATGCATTTTAAATGGTATTAAAAATGCCGCATTAAATACAATCTAATTAATGTATTTAGTGTATTATTTAAAATATATGTTAGCGTAAGTTTACGTTTATGTATGCAGGATAAATTTAAAACCATTTGAATAGTACATGTACTCTGGAAAATGCATTTTAAATGGTATTAAGATACCATCGTGGATTTTTAAAAACATATTTTAAAATAAGTTTACGTTTATTTATCAAAATTTGTATTTTTTTTTATCAAAATATATTTAAAAATACATACGCACGATATTTGGATATAATTTAGAACAAACAAACGATTTTTATTCATGTAGGCTACTTTATACAAGTTTGGCAATGGATTCCAATCGGATGTTTAAATCTATACAGATATTGAATAACTCGTCAATGTATTTTCAATCTAAAAATACGTATTCCCCCGATATGAATGTTCAGAAACATTTTTATTGCACAAAATGCATTTCCGAAAATATGATTCCAGAGATCATTTTTCGATGTGAGAGTTTATACTTGGATTTTCCAGTTATGGAAAATTTATTCAAATTCCCTGATCTAAATAATGCATATAGGATAGATGATTTTCCACAATGTCATCATCTATTCCATTAAAGCTTAAAAACTGTTAATCTCCGTTTAATTTAAAAAAATTAAACATGGATAAAATTTGAAATCGTTTTATATCACATGTTATCTTTAAATTTTTGTTCCATTGTATTTTTTAAATATACAGCTTATGCATTTCGTAGGATATGAGCACGTTTGTAAGATTCTCTTTTAAGATGTTAAGATGATAATTAAGAAAACTTTTGTGACTTGCTGCTTATTCACTTAAAATTTTAAAAAAAATGCACTTACAAAATTGGTGACAATCGAATGATTAATTTTCTACCCCTTGTTTTCTTTTACTTTACATCACCGTATATTGTGTTTGAATTCTGATGCCATGCATAATCGTGCCATAATTCTACTTAGAATTTGAAAAAAAAATGTTGTGTTCTATTTTCGGGTGTTCTTTTTGCGTTGGCGATGGCAGTAGTTCAATCAGTGTGTAGCCTAATCTCAGTTTTTGTTCTCCATTTCAACATTTTAAAGGTGGGAACAAACCTAGGAAATGTAAACTGAAACTTGGTTTCTGAAATTGGAATGCTGGTTTCCGAACCGTGGCGTTAACCGGTTTTTCGAACGTTTGGACACTATAATCGAGCCTTAAACGTTTCACACATTTCTGCTCCTTAAATGCTTCAAAAGTTAAAAAAAAAAAAAACAGACCGCTGCTGAGCCACTATTTCCTCGGAGTCCATTTTGCTATCGAATTTTAAGCACGTGTAATTTTTTAAACATCTTTTAATATTGAAATATGTTCAGGAATGATGGAAGAATTTTTCCAAAAAAAAAATCATTAAACTTAATGAACATCCCTCGTATATTGCAAATGGCTTGAGGCCATCTTAATTCATGTTTAAAAATGTCACAAATACGATTCTATAACAGCACTTTTATGTACAATTTTCACATTTGGTAATTAAGAATTAAGAGGACAAAAATAGTGAATTTTTCGAACCCAAACAAACGAAATAAAAGCTAATCTGTTTGTTTGATTTGAATGGCCTAATGGTAATATAGATAAATAGGTAAGGGATATCCGGTTACGTTTTCTTGTTAATAGGATACCTTAATACATTATCGACATTTAGCAGTTTGTTCGCAATTAGAGTTGGGCAAAAATTAGTTCAAACAAAATTTCAACTAATTTTTGCAAAGTGAAAGGGTTTTAAACTTTCCCGCCTTTTTTTTTTTAAATATTCTTTTGATGCGAGATTTGCAATTCATTGAGAATGATGAAATTCTAGTTTCACGTTAATTTTCGTAATTTCATCGACATAATTCCAACGGTTGGTTGTTTTAAAATGCTTCCTGGAAAAACGCAGATCCTATAAAATTTCACATGAAATAAGATAGAAGATGGCGCCATCTAGTGCCGAAATTTTCGTTTTCATATCGAATTGACTTTATACTGTTGTTTTTTTCAGTTTCTCCAGGAGAAGAACAGGCGATCAAACATAAAAATAAGACGCTAGCAGCTGAGAGACAAATTTCTGTTACGTCGAAATTAGAGTTCTGTAAAAGCTAATTTTTTATTCAGGTTCGTCAATTTCGTTTCACCCTGTAGTTTTTCCCGGCGTCGTCTGCTCTCGCACTGCCCGAAACCGTACTGTTAGCCGATAAAAGTTCCGTCCGAGTTTAGGTTCCGATTAGCCGAATTTTAGGGATATTCGTCTGCTAGCTACAGACGAAATCCCCAACCAATCCCTAGTGATTTTA
>JAQGAO010007097.1:0-11616 GCA_034697705.1 Ommatoiulus sabulosus | reverse complement strand
AAAAAAGCCAGTCCCTCCTGCCGCTTGATGGCCTACAAAGTGCTGGTTCGCCCATTACTCGAATACGCCAGTGCTGTTTGGGACCCCCATACAAAATCCCTCCAGGACTTATTGGAACGTCCACAGCGCCAAGCTGCTTGACAAATCTCAGGCCGTTACTCCTGGGACACCTGTATGACCTCCACCCTTAGCGATCTTTAACTTCCCCCCCTCTCTGTCCGCAGGGAAGAACATAGACTGCATCTCCTGTTCAGCATCTATAACTCTCTCACCATCCTTGACAAAAGTCAATTTCTCCTGGACCCTAATTTTTCCGGCCATTGCGATCATCCTCTCAAAGTTCGCCTATACTCTCCTAACCACGATTTTTTCAAATTTTCTTTCTTCCCACGCACGATTCCATCCTGGAAGAACCTCCCTTGCAAGGTTGTTCAAGCCTTATCCCTCGTATCTTTCAGATCTCGCCTTACTGCTATTCACCCCCCTCAGGCGTGCAACAACATGAATCACGTGGACATCCCACCTGTCTCTCTCTGAGACCCCTAAATCACCATAAGGCTTCGGCGCGGTGATCATTACTAATCTAATCTAATCTAACTGTTCTAAAATCATTTTGATCTCATTCTCATTGCCAATGTGGGGTTTAAGCTGGGACACAAAAAAACAGTGTATTCAGACAACTGCAATATGTTGGAAAAAAGAACTATTTGTTTATTCGTGCATAAATCAGTCCCTTATGGTTACAAACGAGCACAAGCGTAATGGCAGCACTGACGCTTTGTTAGAACAAACAAAAACACATGCAGACGCCCAAGAAACTATTGTAAGGCGTTCAGAAATATAGATTCTTGCCAAGAAATACCTTCAACCACCGGGTAACCAAATAATTAGACAAGTAGAAAACTATCAGTTTCTCATTCGTGTTTTCTTCAATAACTAATTTAACTGGTCGAAACTCACGGCTGCTTCCTTACTGAAATTTATTTTTACTGAACGGCTCAGAATCTCTTGGAACAATGAATAAAAGAAAAATTTCCTTTGGAAATTAAATATTGGAAATAATGCACATGATGAAGCAGCTTGTGCCCCCATATGCAAGAGCGAAATCAAGCATGCACATGAAAACATTCCAATTCTCAACAAGAGAGAAATTACTGACATAACTGTGAATGGATGTGTTAGTACTGTGCGCTACTCACTCGCACAGGGTTACGATGTTATAAGAATTGCTCTCTAGTATCTCTCTCAGTATGTGTGGCCCTGAAAAGGGCCTGGGAAGGGAAAGGCTGGAAAGCAGCAAGGTGCTGGCCAGGCCGGCCAGCACGTTTCCGGACGTCGGCTGGGCGTCCTGGGTTGCTGCATCTCCGGTGGGCGACGGAACAGCCTATTCCGTCGGCTTCTGAACGAAGGTCGAAGGTCCACCGAAGAAGAGAAGTACGGGAAGGTAGCGTCCTCGTAGAAGCTGCCACCGGTTGCCCAGGTGATTATTACGGCGCTGTTCGCCGTATAATAAAAGGCATTGTGCTGTATGTCATTAATCAAAAAAAATCCAGGGGGTGTTAAACATTTCAAGTAAGATACAAGGTACCTTACAACATGGAGTAAGTTGCACCATGTGTAACATTGGTTATTGCAGAGAACGCGTTGGGTTCTACATTCCAATTACAGTCGAATTAGAGTTCTAAATATACAGTAGGCAACTGTATTAACCTGTTCACAGATGGTGGCTAATGTATTACATCATAGCAGACTCCGTGTGCCGTATTGTAATATGGTAGGATGGCTGCCATAAAACGAGCGTGCTTTAAAGGCCATAGCAAAAGTCATCTAGACTTGGCCAGAAAACTTCAGCCAGAGGTGGCTAAGAAGTTTCTGGTCTGAGAGGCATGATGGCCGCCAACAGATAACGTGCCACGTTGTGAAACATTATACAAATGCAAATGACAGAGGCGAGTTTGCCTCCTCAAAAAGAAATGTTTTGGCCAAAAACACTTGCCCCTGGTTTATACTGGACGGTTAGCAGCAGGTCTCACTGGAGGATCCGCTGCAGTAATAAATGCGCCACGTGGAAGTTTGATCGGAGAGAAAACGACGAGTCACCTAGGCAATAAATGCGTTCAGCCATGGTAACAGGT
The DNA here is from genome assembly GCA_034697705.1 of Ommatoiulus sabulosus. Classification (NCBI taxonomy): domain Eukaryota; kingdom Metazoa; phylum Arthropoda; class Diplopoda; order Julida; family Julidae; genus Ommatoiulus; species Ommatoiulus sabulosus. The sequence continues at coordinate 9,481 of JAQGAO010007097.1, read as the reverse complement.
GGAGACAGGTCTGACCAAAACAGGTCTCACCAAAACAGCTGTGGGGTCAGCTGTAGGATGCACAGGGTCCCAGAGGTCAGCTATGAACCAATGACATCACGTCGGTGACATCATAGACACTACGGAGACCGGCAGGAGCATCAAAACATCAACAGGATGGTAGAATAGCTACCTGGAATCTCCTATTCTTTGTAGTGGTCCTTAAAAGGAGCATTTTGCGTGGTAGTTACTTCTCGTTTACTGCCCAACGCTACCCTTCGGAGTGCGCGTTTTCGAGGAGCCCCTGGGTTCCTCTGGTTGGCAGTGCACAAAACAGCTTGTTCCGTGCATTCACTCGCTTAGGTCGTGGCAGTATGGTCAAGTTGTGGTCAAGTCCGTGTGGTTGCACAAGCATTGTTGTTGAGACAACTGGTTGTTCGCTGTCTTGACATTTATCCATAGTTGCAACAAAATTTGCTGGGAAATTGTGCTCCTTGGAGAATTGCCCAAAACTGGACAAGTAGTTAAATCATGGCTGTAAGACATTTGTAAAGGTACAGACAGATCTTGATGTCCAGTTGACTCCTTGTCTGCTGGATATGGTAAAGTTGTAGATGCAGAAAATGGCTCTTACAGACAGACCGTGTTGTCAGGTCGAATCCTTACAGCAGAATGGCCACTGGAAAGTGAAACCACTTCCCAGGCAACCTCTGGTGATAATGGCGCCCTCTTTGAGATATGGCATTAATCATTTCCAGGGTCAGGTTGGCTTTTCTACAAGATGTTTAAAATTCCTTAAAGTCAAGTTCAGCTTGGGACCTTTGGTCACACATGCATGCATACAGAATGTGCCAGGGGCAGTTGGTAACCCTCAAAACACCTTCACCCTTAGAAATAGTTCAGCAGTATGAGTACCTGGAACCAACTCAGGTATTTTTACTCTTACTTTTTTCAGCTTTTTGATTAAAAAGCTGGACGTCTAATGCAATATGGTGATAGGGATGATTGTAAAGGTAGCTTTTCAGTGCTACTCCAGATATAAAGTGGTCAGGTTTTGTGGAAGGGAGTTGAAGTGCCAGCCCTAACATATGCTTATGATGTCATATGCATGCCGAAAAGTCACAATATGGATATTGGCGGGCAACAGTGCAGAATGGGTTGCTTAGCCCTTGGTTATAATAGCTTCACTGCTAGTGAGGCCATCCAGGGTATGTTTGGTGGTTTGGGTACGAAGCCTGGAAAGACTAGCAAGCTGAAGTACCCCGGCTGGGTAAAGCAGATGGATAAATCCTGACCTGCCAGGCAAGTATCCAAATTTGTCAAAAAGGGAAGCCAAGAGATAATTACAACTTGGTATAAACATGCCAAAAAGCTTTACAAGAGTATCCTGCTTAACCAAACTTGCATCATGCATACATTGAAGATATGGGATTGAAAGGAATGTCAGGCAGTCAAGAATGAGGAAACAAAAGCAGGCAAGAATCCATGGACAAGAAATCAACTTTTTGTAATGGCCATAAATTAACTTACCTGATAAAGAAAGGTAATCCAAGAAACAAATCCAAATTGCAAAAGACATGCTCACCTCACCGATCGCGAATGGGAAAATGAGTCAAAACAGATAAACAGCCACTAAAATGGAGGCTGACCTCAGCACGAATAGGGGTGACCCTATGTGCCGACAAGTCGCCGAAAGAAACAAAAACTTCAGAATATTATGCACAATGTATGCTCGCACCCCAGTGTGGCGCCAGAATGATGTCACCAGAGGAAGGCAACTATTACAACAGGGGAGCCCTCTGGCAGTGGCCAGAGCCCCTTTAACCAAACAGGAAGTGCACATATCTAAAGTCCCATACCAACTAGGACCATGATGTTTGGTATTGTTGGAATTGTCTGGATGCCCTCTACCCGATTATGTTGGTTTAATGAGGATATAACCAAAATTGAAGAATTTAGCAGTTCCCATTAGAATTTAAAGAAAATAACTTACATGATCACCAGATGGTAAGGCAAATGGAAGAGCAGACTATATTGTTGGGTGCATTCCCAGATAACGGCTCTTTAAAGGAAGGCCTTGAAGAATCACCAGATGGGGAGTAAATGGGAAGAGCAGACTATGTTGGAAAGTGCATTCCCAGACGGTTTTGGATGCACTCACAAACTTTGTTGAGAAGTGCAGAATGCGTAAGGAACAACAAGCGTACTTATGTCCGGTTGATGACATTTTTTACCTCTACCGATAGAGAAAGTGCATAACTTCTATCTGTTTTAACAGTAACTAAGCGCGTCTTGCCAAAAACATGAAAACATTAGCCTCGCTAATAGAAAAATGCATGACTTAATTGCAACGTGGCTGCTTGCCCAGACTGAACAACAAGGTCATAAAATCTTTATTTTGATGGTTGAAGAAACTTGAATTCCTATCGTTAACCTGGAAAATCGAAAAGAAAACAAGACCTGCTCAAACACTCCTGTGTCCGGTTAGCCACCCCTGGCTGGCTAGGGAGTATAAAATGGCACTCAAAAACTACCAAAAGTGCAGTCTACCGGAGGATGAACTCCAATTTGGTGAGAGAAACAATGCAATTTGCAGTCTAGTTTATGGAGCAGAATGGTGAACAAATTTTAAGCTATTTCAATTCAATAAAATACTGTAAGTCAGCAAATAAATGCCATGTGTTAAGGGGATTACCAGTAGCAGGGCAATGCTAACTAGCACTCTTGTTATGGTTACCCAGATGTAGGCACCAACAACTAAACCTCCTGAAGTTGCAAGCTGTCTTTATGGAGGACATTCCATTGTATAATTACCCGCACAAAGAAGGACCAGAAGTAAGCATCCATTTTGGCACATATCTCACACAACTGCTTGGAGTGAGAGCATCAACCAACGTGACGATCATTTGGAGTCAGGATATACACAACCGGATTTGTGTTTGGGGACAGTCGAAGGCATCTTAAGAGGCCCAGTCTGCCAGCTTTACCATCCACATAAAGTGAAGCATCATCAGCAAAGAGTCCAGAGTGGCTAGTGATAACTTTTGGTAGGTCATTGATGAATACTAAAAACAAGAGTGGTCCAAGAACACTCCCCTGTGGAACACCAAAGGTCACAGCAACCCAATCCGATTCTGACCCGTTGATTACTACTGTTTTCTCCGAGAGAAAGGAAGATATCCAAACAACGATATAAGGGTGATTTCCAAGTGATTTTATTTTCAGCATCATCTTCTGATGGGGCACTGTATCAAAAGCTTTAGCAAAGTCCAAAAAACTGCATCAACCTCTTTGCCACATTGAGTGATCTCTGTATGTCATGAATGAATAGAACCAGCTAGGTCTCACAAGAGCGCTCCTTTTGAATCCGTACTGGTTGTAAGTAACCTTTACGTTTCTCATTACCCTGGAAAAGACGATGTGCTCAAGGGTTTTACTGACAATCAATGTTAGAGACACAAGACTGTAGTTTCGTGGATCTTTGGAGCATTCAGACTTCAGTATCGGACAGACGTTTGCCAGATTCTAATCATCAGGGAGCTCACCAGTGTCCAGAGATTGTTGAAACAGATGGGCAAGAAATGGGCTAACCACTGGGGCAACTCCTTCAGCACTACAGGAGAGATTCCGTCAAGACCTTTAGATTTCCTCACAGACAGCGATTCCAGTAGTTTTGTTACACCCTTGGATGAGACAGCCACATTTTGAATAGTTGTATTAGCCATAAGTATAACTTCTGGTAGATTCGGATTTGCCTTTCTAAAACCCTCCTAGAAATTGGGCATTAAAGTTGGTAGCCATTGCGAAGTTGTCTGTTATCATTCTACCATCTGCATCCACTAAGGCTAAGATCATGTTGCCTCCCTTACGGAGTCACCAGACGTACCTCCAAAAGTACTGAGGGTACTCCTGGAGTGAAGCCTCCAGTGAGATTCTCTTGAAGTTCACTTGGGCATTGAAAAGTGGTTTGGACTCGTGTCTCAAGACTTTAAACCATGCCTCTGAGCTTTCATCTTTGCCCCTTTGAGTTGAGTGGTTTTAGGCCTAAGCCATGGGTTACAGGTCCCTTATTTTGGATTAGAGTTGGAGCCATTTTAAGGTACAGAGTAGGATAGGAGTTTTGAATACTTTAAGATGTTTAAATTTTTGATTAGCGTTTTACTTTTGAGTTTCATGTGTAATACTTTTATGGTATGTTAATTAAATTAGATTGAGCTCATTCATAATGTGGGTTACTTGTTTTAAGATTGTTATCTTCTACAAACTTGGAGACTTTAGGTTATGAATTTTTGGTATTAGTTCTGGCTTAACCCCAGTCACCTTTGAGGAGACTTTGCTACATGTAACCAAAACTGTAGTTTGTCAGTCTAAAGACCGGGAGGCTTTGGGTTATGACATTTGGTTTAATACACATGTAAACAGGATATTGAGGGAGCATATCTCTGACAAGAGCAAAGGGAGAATCCATCTTTTCAATGCAAGGGCAGGCTCACTACAATCAAATGGCACAACTTAATATTGGGGAAACCATGGAGAAGCCTGCCCAGTTGCCATGGCTTCCAAAGCCAGCCAGTTTGGAAAACTACAACATAGAAATTTCATTTTCTACTTCCCTGACTTTCCCTTTCTTTACCAGGTTTTAAAATCATTACCCTGACCACAGATAATGTCAACAATTGACAATTAACCGCAAGCTCCGGTTCCTACAGGATCACTTCGAATAAGGATTTTTTCAGCGCTGCATTCCTGCAAAGAGGAATCTGGCGGATGCACTAACTAAGCCTCTCAGCGCATCAAAATTGCTATTCTTGATGCATTTCTTAATTTTCAAAATTATAGAAACATATAGCACATTTAAAATTGTAGCAATGGGGCAAAATGTGTCATGGGGGAGTTTATTGTTATGAAAGGATATTTGGTGTTAATCATAGGAGTGGCTGGAAATAGAATGACTAGGAAATTCTAAATTATGATGATAAACATAACATAAACTTACCTTCCATATTATAGGTGACCTCTTTCTTCAGATAATGGCGTATCCTGAAATAGTCTTAAATTTTTTCGTTTTTCGTTAAATTTTAGTTGTACTTTTATATAATTAAGGTAAATATAGTAGAAAATTCTATCTTATAGCAGACGAGAATGGGCAAGATCGGGCAGAAAATTCTTGCTGACTTGCCAAGATTCAGCAAGAACTTTCTTGCTGTCATACCTAGTTAATTGGCACCACCTGGGAGGTTAATATTTGTATCCTTTATGTTGCCCTTTATTTTTACATTGTTGTGTGCTGGTTTCTGCTAATGCTAAATAGGCTAAAAGGTTGTCCTGTCTGCAAACAAAGGAAGACATAGTGAATTGCTTGATGGGCTGTAAATTAAGGCATTCAAGCTGAATGTTCAAGAAATTAAGCATAGGATGTCTAAGCGGCAAATGTATTGAGTTACTTTCCAGTGAACCAATGGAGATGTACAGCCTACTGACATGCTCTGGATAACCAAGTGAGTTTTCATGATGTGCCTGAGGGGTACCACAGCAAACAACCACGCCATGAACAATAGGCATGAGGGCCCAGATGAGACATTGTGCGGTTAAGAAAAACCCACTGGGCTCACAGCCCTGAAAAATCTAAGCCAGCGGGGCCATCAGCATCACTGGCCGTGGAACCACAGGAGATGTAGGTGATGTAGATGGTGTGTAGATGCGAAGGGTGAAAGCCAAGGGTCAACAAAATGCCATGGTGAGCCTCCTGATAACAAGAAACATTGAGCATCCGCTGACAGTGGTGGCCACCCCGTCAAAAAGCCATCCGGATCTGGCGACCGAGTAGGGAAATTCAGCTAAGTGGAAACTTAGGTCTGCTGGCAAAACCAGCAATGGCAAGGTGGGTTTTGCAAAGGGGCAGCTGAAAAGCATCGCAGAAGAACCACTCAAAAATGTCCCAGAAATCAAAAATCTTGGAGGGAAAGAACTGGTGACACGCTCATTGTTGTCAACGTGAATGTAGGGTTGGAAAATTTGTAACTTGAAAGTTTTGCGATTTTCCAATTGTAAAAGATTAAGTATTGAGCAGATTTGTACTCAGAAAAGGTTGACAATTTTGCGAATTTGTGCTGTAAAAGATTGCAATTATTGTGAATTTTTTTTATGTATAGTTTGAACATTTTGAAAAAATGGCATCAAACTGTTAAACATTTTACAAATTTGCATTACAAAAGTTTCCACATTTCACATAGGCAACTTTCACATGGGCATAGGTGGTGGTTTGCTATGCTACCGTAGCGCGTAGTTCAAATCCACAAACGAAGTGACGGCCGAAGGTAAAGTTCAAGAGGAAACTGCTGTTACAAGCAACGTCACAGTCCAATGTTATGGAGGTGACACAGCAAGGCAGAACAGGAAAATCCTGCACCCTCCACCATGTGAAGGACCCGGACAAAGTCGAAGGTTGAGCACAACGGCTGTTTTTAGTCAAGGACGACGTGGCCGAAACAGCAATCGTATTCGGTACAAATTTCCCACATAGTGGGCAAACTCGGGAAAAAGGCTTCTTAGCCGATACCCAATACAGGAAAAACAGAAAATCTTCAGATTTATTCAGACAGCAAAGCAGACACCAGGGCCATGATAATTCTAATTTACATGGTGTTTTTGAACTCATGGTACAAACTCAAACTGGTGTTAGAGCCTAGGTGTTAGAACCTAGTGTCCAAAGGTCACTGTTAAAAAGTTACAAGGTCAAACGTGTAGCTGGTACATTGAACATTTAATAGGTTACTTGTGTAATAACCCTAAATAAGATCACACGAAAGGAGAACTTATCTTGATCAGGTTATTCCAGGGCGGCATCAGGCATGAGAACATATGCCTGGAACGGAAGATAAGCAGCAATAATCACGAAGGCCGACCCAAGTAGCAGGGCAGCCAGGTGGGGAGTATCAGGGGCTATACCCGAAGTCCCCTGAATTTCCTGGATGATGGACACAACAACTTGGACCAGCTCTAACGGGCAGGGGATGAGGACCAACGTCACCTCAGGGAGACCAACGAAAGAGAAATTCCCGTACCCCGGTTGGATGTCAACAACCACCTGAGCCATCCGACTTTCTTTGCACTGGTCAAGCAAAAAAGGACGAGGTGAACGCCAAGATTACCCAAAAAACTGACCTAAAAGAAAACCCTCCGAAAAAGCTGAGCAGAAGAGAAACCACCTTACCTGTCTTAAATTTGGAGAGGAAGAGAACGCGCACCACACCGTAACCGAGAAAGACTGCCTTCTGACTGAGGCAAAAGGTTGACCCGGGCTCGTGCAAGGGTCAACCCTCCAGCTGGCCGGAAAGCCAGCACCAAACAAATATAAAAACAATCAAAATTTCAGAAAAACATGCTAATAGTGTTTATAAAAAAACACCATTAGTGCGCGCTCAATAAAAAACATAAACAAGCGGCTTCTGCTCGCGCGCTAAACAAAAACAATCAACACAGCGTCCGCGCACCATGATGACGTCATGCTGACAGCAGTGGCGCCCTCTGACAAGGACAACTAACCCAACAGGAAGTGCCCTTATTTCAGGCCCCAGACCATCTAGGACCATGGTGTTTGGTGTTGCCGGACTTGTGGCGATGCCCTCTAACCAATGGTGTTGGATTGGAACAGATCAGACACAAATTAAAGAATTTTGTCTTTCCCTGCAAAGTTTGAAGAAAGAACCTTGGGAAATCACCAGATGCTGGTTCAACTGGAGGCGCAAGCTACGTTGATGGATGCGGAATACGTGGTGAAAAACAAGTTCATAAATTATGCTGTTTGACACTTGGCTAAGTGGTTTTGGCAATTAAGTTGGAAACCTTTGGCCTTTACTAATGGGGAATGACTATAAAACTACCCCATTAATTATCTGAGTTGACAGCTAAAAACTTAAAATCCTATCTTTAACATGGCATACAAGAATTATACGTGTGCTCTGCAAAACTGCTAAGAGAGCAGTCTACTGGAGGACTCCAAGGAAGCCACATCAGGATAGGAAGGAAGATGAACTTCAAATTGGTAAGAGAAAGCAAACTTTGACTTAGAAATTGTGAACAGAATAGTGAGCCAACTTTAACTTACTTAAGATTGGATAGTTGTTTAAGACATGGGTTAGGGGTCCCCATTTTAGGAAAAAGATAGCCATTTCTTGGTACAGCTTAGGCTAGGAGTTCGAATATTTTAAAATGTTTTGAATATTGACTTTATCTTTTGATTTCTCTTTTACTTTTGATTTCACGTATCTTGTGTTATGATATGATAATTAAATAAGATCGAGCTGCTCACTCACATTGTTTGGTTCCTGACTTTAAATGTGCTACCTTCCACAAACTTGGAGGCATTTAAGTTTTAAATTTGTTTATAGCTCTGGCTGGACCCCAGACACCTTTAAGGGGACTACGCTACACACAACCAGAACTGTAGTTTATGTCATTCTGCGGACCGGGAGGCAGTGGGTTATGACATTGGTGGCAGCGGTGGGATCCTTGTTAATATTGGAGGGACACTAGGAGGGATTCAATTAAATACAAGAGGAGGATAAAACCTTTTGTTATTAATTCATTTATACGTGAGAAGCATAGAGATTAGGTGGGATTGATTTTAAACGTAAAGAACATTACAGATAATTTGGGATTCCTATTAATGGGAGGATACCAACATTTTCTTTTGAAATCTCACTTTTAGTCTTGGAATGTGGTTCCCCCTATTATTTCTGATTTTCTTTTGATCAAGTCTGATTTTGTTTTGAAATATTATTTTTCTTTTAGAGGTTGATTTTTTTGGAACATAACTTGTTCTCCAACTCCTTTAAATCCAATTTTAATTTCTGAGATATGCTTTTTAATTTAGAATTTGATTTTCTCACTCAGCAGTGTTTTGAATCTGATTTTGGTTTTTTTAATTATATTTTGGGAATAATTTAGGAATACAGTTTTATTGGAAGAGGACCATGATTTTGGATTTGTAAATGTATGAATTTGGTCCTTTTTGTAATTGAGTGGTGAAGAGTAGAATTATGAAGATCAAGAAAATGTCTCAGGGTGTTGAACAAGAACCAGCATTTGAAATTGAAAACTGTTTTTACCCTGTTCCGAAGTTTCCCACCTATGTTCGAGATTTGAAACTGATTGCAAGGTTCAACCCAAGAGTTAATTTCTCAGTAATTACAAGGGAAGCTATTGATGCTATTGAGCATAAATCTCAAAGGAAATTGAGGAGGATCTATTCACTTGTAGGTTTTACAGATGAGTTAGGAAGAAAACAAATAAACTATTTTAGTGGAGTCACACTAGAGTTCCCGTTAGGGAAAACGACTTTAACTGGTCAGTTCTTTAAAGAACAATACAAGGATTTAAGTGGAATAAGGCATAACTTTTACCTTTCAATTGGCTCAAACCTCATACATCTGTATGGATTAGCCTATGATCCAATACAGCATAGACTGAACAGCCCATGCCTTAATGATTCAGAGGCCAC
>JAQGAO010007096.1:0-11616 GCA_034697705.1 Ommatoiulus sabulosus | reverse complement strand
AAAAGCCACTTAATTGGATCACTCATCGCTAATTCAATGAAATTGCCTCGCAAACGCGCGAAACAAGTTTGAGCAGCTTTCATACAAGCACGGACACGTTTGGACAATGTATAACAGGGTTCCCCCAGACATTTCATTTTCAACTCCCCTGACTTTTCCAGGTTTTAAAAAATTTCCCTAACCAACGATAATGTCATAAATTTACAGATTTTGCAAAATCGACCCAGGAAAATATTTTGCAAAATTTTCTAATGACAATTTTGAAAATAAACGTTTAACAATTTAAAAAAAATTGCATGAAATTTTTTTTGAAAATTTCACACTTTTTTATTCGCAAAATGTCGTCGGAAAACGAGGGAAATTTTGCAATTTTTTGCTCTCTAAACATGGGAAACTTTTCAATTTTGTCATCGGAAAATTTTGCAAATTTGTGCTCTGAAAACTTGGAAAATTGGTCCTGAGCAAACCATGCAAAAGCATTAATTTTGGATCGCAACAACATGACTAAGTTGAATTTCCCACTTTTTCAGACATTTTCAAGCTCCCTGACTTTTCTGAGTTTTCCAGGTCAGGTGGTATTATGTATAAGCGTCCATCTAAGCATCTAATGCATCAACAGCTGTACTCGATAGATTTTCTGCGTTATTTAGAAAACAAATTTCAGCCGTTGCAGCCACCACTTAAACTTTTTTAGTATTTTTTTCGAATTTAAACATTTTTAAAATATAGTGCAAATTATTTTGATAAGGTCAATGTTTCGCGCGTTTCTTGACATTCGTCACTTATATCGATCAAAATTGCTGAAACCAAAGTGATCGAATTAAGCAGCTTCTACTGTATATGACTATTGTCCATGCTGAAAGTGATTCATACTAACCCCTCGTTCTCTATTCTGTTCACTGTCTTCAGAAAGTTTAGTGATATTACTAAGCTGTTGAATCAAGTTCAATGCAGTCATGCTAGTTGTTTCCGGTTGCAAAAGTGGAAGCTGAATTAAAACAAAAAATAAAGTTCATCAAGACGTTCTAAACTGTCAGTTTTAGTCGAAACTGAATAGTTTAGCCTTGCCTGACGCCACAAAAAGTTTAACATAAAAATCACCGTAATTTTGGCGAAAATAATTAAATCAATATCAGTCACAGCATTCACAACTGCAATTCAAGGATAAGGAAGTAAATAATCCAACCTTTTCTGTAAAAATGTGTTTTAAAGCATCCAATCCGAGCGCATGCTGTTCTTTGTTTTTCGCTTGCGTAAGGAGCCAACTAAACAACTCGTCTGCTGTTTCAGGATCACTTGCCAAGCAAGACCACAAGGCATCTACTTGTTCTAGACTTAGTCCTAAGGTTCGAAAAAAAAATAAAATTTAAACTCCATTCTCTAAAAGTAGTTCTACTAACACCAGAGAACAAGGCAGTAACACAATATTGTCTAACACAAAACTAATAATTTGGAATCATCCACAACATTACTACAATGCCAGCAAAATTCAAAAATCTTTCAATGACCAGCCACCCTCAAATAAAATATGTCAATCATCTGGTGTCACGAAACACTCTTAATACTCACGAAAATAGTCTGGAGACCCTCCAGCCGAAAATATACAGGTCAAAAACTGAAGCCGTACTTGAATTTCTAATGGATGACTATAACTAAAAGAACAGAAGTCAATGAGACGAGCATTCCGCAAACAAATTACCAATTCGCATTAAATATCCCGTAAATGACTAACAGCGTGTTAGGCAAATTTTGACCAGACTGGATTTGATTAGTGTATGCCAAAAGATTCTTGAAAAACAGTTCCATCATATGATGCTCCTTTTCTGCCCACCTAAAAGTTATAAAATTACAAAAAAAATGTAAAAGAAAACCACGGTTTTGATGGTCAGCATCGTAATATATTCTTTGATTCTCACATGGTTATTGTATGCGTGTCCATTCGACCTCTGTACTGTTGAAAAGATCCGAACAACCGTGGCAACAGCCGTAGCGACAAATAGATGGATTTATTGTTGGCCAAATTTTGCAGACAACCTTCGATGAACTTCATTCGAATGATGCGATCCGTTGACCAGCAAACGAGATTGCTCAAAACCTTCTCGGCTTCCAGAGCCAAGCCTTTGCCAAGTTTTACCTTTAAAGACAAGCACATTTCTTACATTGAATTTCGATAAACACGAGCAATAACTTGTTCAGGAAGGACATATTGTCTGGCATGAGCACAACAGACAAAGGTAGACTTACCACTGTCTCATCTTGAAGTAAATCCCATAACAATGTCTGGCCAGGTCGACACACACTTTCGATATCCAGACAAGGACTGAGGAAAGAGCTGATGCCCTTTTGGATACCAGAATGTGCAACTGGATAAATTAAAAGAAAATGAATTAAAAATACGCGACCGACAATGAACATCAACTTAGTGTTAAATACCATATCGTGAGATGTTCCGAGTTCACGTTAAATTTTTGGATATATTGTACAAACCTTTGGCAGCCCTCTGCACATGAGAGCAATACAGAGATGCCATCTTGTTCAAATGATGCGGCGAAGCGAGATGCGCCTGAACGCTGGTCAGCTGAATGAGTTCGTCCTCGCAACCAGATTCCTCGCCTTCGAAGTCGGCCATGTTTTTCTCCGACTTTGTGCTCATTCGTGAGCTGCATGTTCCTTCATCTGGGCTCATTATATCCTCCATCAGATCGCTGCAAAAAAAAAAAAAAAAAAACGAGTTGAGCATCCTTTCTTTTCTTCCACTTTTTGAACGGATGAAAATGGAAATTTCTGGATTTCATTACCTTTCCGGGTGTTGAAGCCTCTGTGATTGCATTTGCTCAAAGTATTTCATGCATTCGTACACCTTCCCATCTGAATTTCTGTCCAACTGGGGATAGGCAGCAACTGAAGAATCCACCCGTGATGACCGAGAAGAAAGCTTCTTGCCTTCCTTTTCATCATTGACGGGGCTATTTTCTCTGCGCTTCTTCGGAGGCGTCTCAACGTCCTGCTCAAGGCTGATATCGTTGACGCCTTCCACTACTGGAATAAATTCTTTGGTCTCGTTTAATTCACTCGACCGCTTTATTTCCGGTGTTGGCAGTTCCTTCTCGGTGGATGTTATTTCGCTAGGATCTCCAATTTCTGGTAGCTTTCCAGTCAAACGTGGCGTAACAGGAGTACGGCCCCTCCTCCGTATAAGCAGCCGCCGCTGGTGCTGCCGACTCAAAAGTGTGCGTGACCTCCGCCTGCGGATGGCTTCCGCCGTCTCGTTTTCACTGCCAGAGTCTTCGACCTCGCCAACTCTCCCTTCACTATCACTGCTAGCTAAAGACATTGGAGCCCGCGGTACAATAAGAGTATCTTTGCCGAGGAGCAGAGCGGCCTCTCGAGAATGATCATCACCCACGTCGCTCTCATTATCGGAGCTGGTAAATGAATTCTGCTCGTCTGGCCTAATAATGAAAAAAAATGAAATTGTTTATGTATGTCTTATGTCTCAGATGTTTCTTTTTCATGGGCTTGAAAAATGTAGGAATTAAAAAGCATTAATAAGGAAACATTTGTCTGCATAGAAAAAGCGTGCATTTATATAATTTTAACCACAATTTTTTATCATCAATTTAAAAAAACAAAACATGCTTACCAATTATGTAGGTGCGCAACGTCTGAAGGCGCACTTCCAGGATCAGAAGGGCCACTTTCAGGGCAGTTTTTCACGGCATGCAGAGCTAACTGGTCCACCTGCAATATTAACAGTGCGGCGTGCACATTAAATCAAAAAACATATATTAGAATAATAAACCGAATATGCAAAATGACCATGCACTGGACCGAGACGAATAGAATTACAATTTCTCCTGGTGGTTCCGTGGTTTCTTCGTCACTATCCAGACTTATGCTCCTTTCACTGCTACTAGCTTCATGTCTGCTTCCCTTGCAGCTGCCTAAAAAGACCCGAAAAAAGTCAATGTATACGTTAGAGACAAGGAATTTAGTCTGATGACAATAATTTAAACAAACAAGACACAAACCACGAGCTATGTCTACGATAGATCCTTTTAGCACGGACGTGAAAGGTGTACCGTGGCGATGCAGACGTGGCTGCTCGCAGCCTAAAGGCAAGTGATTCTGCTGAACGTTTTCATTGGACCAGAGGACTTTCAACAAGGCTGATGTCAAGTACAGGGTCTAAAAAGATCGATTTCAAATATTTGCCACGAGTAAAAATTAAGTTGAATTACAAAAAGTTATTTCGGCATTTTTTTGCGAACCTGTTCTGTATGATCGTGTGGCTCAAGTCTGCACAGTAATCGATACAAATGGATGACCGGCCCAGGCTCTAGGTGCTTGATGAGTGGCAAGAGGAGGTCGTGAACTTGCTTACTGCAGTGCTTAAGTTGTGCTGCACACCACATACTATCCACGTGCTCGTCAGTAATGCAGCCCTCCATTGCCAAGAAATTTAACGAAATGTGGCTCTGCTTGATAATCTTAAATACAAATTCCACAGGATAATAAGATCGTGCCAGGATTTACTTTTAATTTTACTTCCAAACAGGTGAGATTGGGAGAATTTCCCAGTTTGGCAATTGTAATGAAAATATAAAAAAAATGAATGGCATAAGCGGAGAAAGAGCTTGAAACACCAACCTCAACGTGCAAATTCGGTCCAAAAATATTCTCAACAATGCGGTTGTTAATCAACCAATCGGACAGACCCAATCCCAAAACCTCAGTCTCCACCGCATTTTCACTATTTGCAAGTTCATTATAAATGGTCACATGATTCTGTAAAAAAAACGCGTACAAAATGCAATTAGCAAAAACGTCCCATAAAATTACATCGGATCATAACGTCACATCAGAACATACATTAATGTACGCTATCCCAGCTAGCCGCATGGTCAGCGTTGAGCTAGTGAAATATTTGAATGCTAGATCCAAGCCTTCCTTGTCGAAGCTCATGTGACTGTCAAGAGGGTCTTTGACTGCAGTCCACATAAATTCAGACATGCTTCTTGTGCCAGCTGAGCGGAGATCCTTGTCAGAAAGCTTGCACATGTACCTGGTAATCAAAATTAATATATTTGTATTCGCAAATCTTCACGCAAAGCAGTTAAATGCCAATTTATTCTCGATGGAATCACTAACCTAATTACACTAGTTCGCAGAGGGACGAGATATTTGATAACAGCAGCAACATTCATCCATAATTTAAGCTAGAAGAAGTAGTTAAGATGGTTATGGAATTTTCTAAGGTCTTCCGATTAATCAACCCATTAATTTCTTAAGCTTACATTCGATACAATGGAGATCATTGCCCTTGCCAGGCAGAAAGGCAGGACTTCAGGGGTTGCATTAATAAAGCAGGCAACCATTGCCAACAGAACGTCATGATCACAGAAGAAACACACATTTCGTAACAGATGAATGGGAATTTCAGGATCCTTTTGTACAAATAATTCAGCATATAAAACAAAACGAGAATATTGCGCATTGCCAGAAATCAAAACGAGCTTAAATTTAAACTTACATTTATATCACAGTGTACGCTAAGTATGGTAGCTTCTTGCTGGGAAATTTCCTACACAAAAAATTTAGTTTTACATCACCATTAAGACGATCATAACCTTACGTCTCAGTAAAAATAAACAATTAAAAACATGTTCTTACTTCTAACTTGGAATGCACGCTATGCTTATATGCTGTGTAATGAGGGAAATTGGTCTGGAAAACCTTGGTCGCAAACTGCAGTAAGTGCTCCTTTTCCTCCAACGTCCAATTGATGATTGGCTTACTTAGGACATCAGCTGGCGAAGCTGTCGGTGCCTTCACATCATCTGGCTTTGTAATATCCATTGATGTAGTAGATTCGTCGACCTTCTTCTCCTCTAATTCTGTTACCTCCACTATTTCCAAAGAGTTTTTATCCTCCCCCTCATTCGCCTTGCCATCCTTACTCTCAGCCAACGGATTTTCATCGGATTCCGAAACCCGAACAAACATTGCAAGCGCGGGAGGCTTTCCCGTTTCCATCGAACGAATCAATTCTAGCGTGGCCCATAGAACTCCTTGAATCAGATGGTTGAAGCGGTCGTAGTTCCGCGAATCCTTGTATATGCACATGCATTGCCTTTGATCAAAACAGACGATGGTAAGTTTTTTTTGTTTTGCATCATTTTCGGGAACAAAAAAGCAGTGCGGGATGGCCGACTTACCTTTGCCCCCATCCTTGAACATAGGTACAGACAGTGGCAATTTCACTTTTAGATAGCCGCTTCCTTGGACCCCAAAGGCTTTCCGGGTCACCTGAAACCAACATTCAAAATTCAACATCGTAAAAATGCGTAGAATGACAGAATTTCTAGTCGCAGCACTAGACTAAATGGACGAACACTCCCAGCCGATCATTTATTGGTAAATATCACAAACATGTTGCTCAAAGCTTCCAGATAAATTAAAATACAATAGAGGCAAGATGAGCATTAATCAGCCATTACATTATGACATAGATGGACAGGAAATCACTTGAATATCTACCCAGTCAAGTAAAACCAAGGGAGACATATTATTGGAGTAAAATTTTGGAATCCACGACACAAACCCAACTTTGTGGGTTAATATAAGATAATTCAAGACCGTACAAATCCTAGATGTTAACCCACTAAAGGAATCAACTAATGCAGTGTTTTGCAACCGCTGGTCCGCGGACCGATGCCGATCTGCAGAAATGTCCTAACGGTCCGCAAAAATCTCATACGTCCCCCCAATTTCTGATTACTTTAAATATGTTCTTGATTTTCCTTTCATAACATTACATTTTAAAATTACTACCAAAAATTATATAAACAATGGTTTGTACATCTGCCTTAGCGATCGCGAAATATTTTTCCAATTTTATCCAGTCCACAGGGGTAAGATGTTTGGGAAAGACTGAACTAATGCATTACTGATAAAGTCATTTAAAATGTTTCTAAACTGGACCATCAGTCTGCTGCCAAATGGAAAGCAAGCGTAAAAGAAACTTTTTGATAATCTACATTTTATTGCCCTTAAAATGATATTTATGTTGATGCAACTGCATGAAGAGAATTATAAAATAATATCACACAAAGAATGGGCATCCTTAAAATAAGACCAAGTGATTCAAATGTCATCTACGACAACTGATGATAAAATAAAATTGCATCAATTTGATGGATGATGATGATGAAAATACTGTAGGAACATCATCTAGCATGGTTTGATATGAATGCTCTTACTATGAAAAAGATTTATTCTTAAACTAGATGCAATTCAATGACTTATCCCGCAATCAGTATATACAGTAGGCCTACCATGTAGCTAATGAGCTTTAATAATTTTTTAGAAAATAGAGATCATGCATGAAGGATTAATGTTATGCTAATTTCTTGCAAACCCTATACTGTGTATTATATCACACACATCCTAGATGATGAATGAATCCAGCTCAAATATAAAAATATTTCAAACCATGAACCCACTTAAAATTTCCCATTAGTTTTCAAAATCCATAGACATGGGGCGATCGCTACACACACCTTGTCAGGTCATGGTAGGTCTAGTATCCAGGGAACATGCTGAAAGAAGTTCTCCAGAAAACCCTCAAAATGAATGAATTCAAGATCATAAGCTTGGGGAGGGATCAGTCTGCTTTTTCTCCAAGCTTTTAATTTAGACTGTACAGAGCAGCACAGAATTTTCTTGTGCTTTTAATCCGCTAGTCCTACGTAAATTTTTCCTCGTGCTGTTTCCTGGATGCATGTTTATCACCTTGCAAGCAGCCATTGGCTGTCTGGGATCATTTTGGTACAGAAAATAATGCGTACCGTTCACAATGCATTACCAGAAAATCACTCTTGACTGGCTACCTTTATGAGTATAAATGTTATAATATAGCAAAACCATTTTGGGACGTTTTAGCCGAGACGTCTGCGAAGATTCAATCATTGCAGATATGAACAATAAAACTTCACCGATATAATTAATCTACCATATTACAAAACAACGGATGCCGTCTGCGGATCCAACATCTCCCAGACATTCGCATCTAAGTGTATTGCTAATAATTCACCTATCAGCTTTTAATGACTAATGATTTGTATTTAGTCGAAGGTAATAATTAAAAGAAAAAAGAAGAACGCTGCTTCCATAGTAACTTACACGTAGCTAAGACGTCCAAGATTTCGGTACAAGAATCGCACATCTTCCGGCCAATAAAACCTCTCCAAGTGTTGTCTTTGACGACGATGAAGTATTCGAATTACGCTAACGAGCACATTTTGCACGAGTTAATTTAAACATATAAATAATTAATCAATGTCCACACATTACCGCAAAACAGCCAGTGGCAGCCATTTTAAAATGTCACAATGAGACCGGATAGCATCTCGCTTAATAACATTACATCCGTTACAAGAAACTTTAATTAATTTTGAAACGCGACAAGCTAGATAATATTATATAAATAATTTTATAGTAGTTAAAGGTATCTCTCATCGGAATTTGTACTTACTTAAAAGTCAATTTAGCGATCCAAAATAATTACACTAAGAAACTAGGGACACGATAGAGTTTGGTAACACTGCTCTAGAAGAACAACCTCACAAGTTGACCGCTTTTCTCAAAGAAATAGACATGAAAATGCCGTCTAACTTTCGTGAAACAAGCCGGATTTTTCTTATTGCCGCCAAAATGTTCAAAATTCAAAACATTCAAGCCGCTAAACTCAGCTAAAGAAATATTTATTTCTGTATTGATAACATGTAGAGCGTTCTCCATTAATTTAAAAATTTTTAAATTAATATAACATACTAAAAGGTCCCAATGATAAAAACGAAAAATATTTATCAGGAACTTGATCAAAATTTAGTGATAAAGGCTTCACACTTCCGATGTAGTCGCAATAGTTCCCCACGTAGCAAGATGACCAAAAAATGACGTCAGTTTTGGACGTCATAAAGACGTCATTTATGACCAAAGAAATGACCAAAAAATTACGTCATCATGTCCCTACTTTTTGGTCAAAAAGACGTCATTTTTTTGTTCAAAAAGACGTCATTTTCTTTAGTCATAACGACGTCATATTTTTGGTCAAAAAGACGTCATTTATGACTTGAAAAATGACCAAAAACTGACGTCATTATGTCCCTACTTTTTGGTAAAAAAACCTTCATTTATTGATTTAAAATTCTCATCGGTAAAAAAGCCTCATTCATGAGGTTATTTTTACCAATAAATGAGATTTTTTTTATCCATAAATGAGGGTTTTCTTACCAAAAAATGACATCTTTTGACCAGAAAAGTGCGACTTCTATGACTGGAAAATTATGTTTCGAAAATCAAAAAATAGTGTAGTTATTTTGGTGATAACTATTGACTTTATGGCATCATTTGCTGCTGTCACTTCTTGGTCATCTAGCTACGAGAAATTATAAATGAAAAAAGATGATACAGTTTATTATGAACCTTTTATTTAGGAATAAACAGTTAAAAATAACATTATAATGCTATTGAAGTGAGGAGAATCAAGCAATTAAGTTAACAGCTAATTTAGATAAAGAGAGTCGAAGCTGTACAATAACTCCTAACAATTTGCATGTAAGTTTTAATTTTTATTGTAATCTATTTTGTTTGTTTGTAAGTTTCCATATTCGTTTAAATCTCGCTTTGTTTTCACATTAAAAACTATGTGCTATTATTATTGAAAGCTGTTTGAAACTTTCAATTTGCTTAGTTGTCGCTGTGAAAATAGAACGGGCTATACAAGCCTACATGTACTGCATATTTTCACAATGACAACAAGCGCTAGAGTACTAGCACAGTGGTACTAGTAAATAAAGTGTGAAAAGTATATATACTTACAAAATACATTACAATGCAATTAAAAATTTACCTGCCAATTTGTAGGTCATTTTCGGACGTTTTCTTTAAGTTTTACTTCTGACGCAACATATATTCCTTAGCCTTATTTTACTCTATGTGTGAACGGAAAAAGAACAAATATAAAAATTGGAATCGCAATTCCAATTTTTGCATGTGCATTTCAAATGTATATTCTGCCAATTGGTCATTTTTCCGAGAAATGCTGACCAAAAATGGCGTCGTTTTCTGACGTGTTTTTGAGTGGTCATTTTAACCTAGAAATAATGACCAAAAATGACGCCGTTTTTTGAAGTGTTTGGGAATGGCCATTGGTAAAATGGCCATTCCCAAACTAATTGGTCGAAATTATGACCAAAAAATGACGTCTTTTTCTGACGAGTTTTGGAGTGGTCATTTTTCCAAAAAATAATGACCGAAAAATGACGTCGTTTTCTGACGTGTTTTGGAGTGGTCATTTTTCCAAAAAATAATGACCGAAAAATGACGTCGTTTTCTGACGTGTTTTGGAATGGTCATTATTCGGAAAAAAATGACCAAAAAATGACGTCGTTTTTTGACGTGTTTCCGAATTGGTCATTTTTTAGAAAATAATGACCAGAAAATGACGTCATTATTTTTCCAATTGACGTCATTTTTAAAAAATGAAAAAATAATTACCATTAAATGACCTCATTTTTTGGTCAGCTGGCTACGTGGGTAGGTGATCATGTGTTATAAATTGCAAAAGGCAGAACAGGGTACATCCAGTCCTGGAAAACTTGGAAAAGTCAGAGAACGTAATAGCTCAGGGTCCATTTGCAAACTTTAAAATTTCCCAGTACATATTTTCAACCTTTTCATTTTTCTCGAGCATGAACCTGCACAAATCTTGAACTTTTTCCAGAGGCCATCTTTATAAATTTGTCCACGTTTTCTCGAAGACAGATTTGCAAAAATTTCCAAGTTTTGCCGAGTATAATTATTTAACATTTTAAACTGTTTTCGAGTACAGATTTGTAAAATTTTCAACAGTGTCCGAGGACAAATTTGCAAAAATTCTAACAGGTTCGTAGGACAAATTGGCAAAATTCTCAATCCTTTCAGAGTACAAAAGGTACGTTTTCTGAGTACGAATTTGCCAAACTTTCACTATTTTTCCGAATGCAATTTTTTTTAAGTTTCGGGCGTCCGAATGGGGGAGGGGGTCCTGATTGACCAGGCACATGCAATGCGGATAGGGGTAGAGGGAGTCCTGTTTTTGGAAAATTTTGAGGACGTCTTTTTTGAATTCCCCCTTACGGCCGCTTAGCCGAATTTTAATGGAAAGAAACAACTTGAAAACACCACCATACATAATTACCATCCAATAAACACTAGAGTGTTGTGCAAATGTCTTTTCCATGTCAGACTGCTGGGGAATGTGGTCGCCATGACGCATGACAGGAATAATGCATTGGCCCAATACTAGTTGGCTGATGGAAAATACTACGACATTGGCCCAGTGTGTGGTGGTGTTCTGTTGGCCAACAGCATGTTGGGCCAATGTCAATATGATGTCAGGTTTGTGGCAAAAATTATATATACTGTACAGTATATGTAAATATGTGCACAATTAAAGTATTCAGCAAATTTTATACATTTGTAAATGTATACAACTGTGGCGGTGTCGGTCCAGTATTTTATGGACGGCCCACGCACCTGGCTGGAGCGCCTTACCTGGACAGGTGACCC
>JAQGAO010007095.1:0-11617 GCA_034697705.1 Ommatoiulus sabulosus | reverse complement strand
GACAAAGATGGGGAGACTTGAAATTTGGGGTTTTGATGGAGGCATTGGAAGATGAAAGACAAGGATGTGAAGTCTTGAAATTTGGGGTTTTGATGGAGGCATTGGAAGATGAAAGACAAGGGATGTGAAGACTTGGAATTTAGGGAGGCATTGGGCGATGAAAGACAAGGATGCGAAGTCTTGAAATTTAGGGTTTTGATGGAGGCATTGGAAGATAAAAGACAAGGATGCGAAGTCTTGAAATTTGGGGTTTTGATGGAGGCATTGGAAGATGAAAGACAAGGATGCGAAGACTTGGCATTTTCAATTTTTTTCAATTCAACTCAGTACCCTACAGTCAGCAACTAAATGCCATATGGTAGGGGGGTCGAGCCCAGGGTTTTGATGGAGGCATTGGGAGATGAAAGAGATGGATGCGAAGACTCGGAATTCAGGGTCTGATGATGGCTTTGGAAGATGAAAGACAAGGATGCGAAGACTTGGAATTCAGGGTTTTGAAATGTCATTGGGAGATGAAAGACAAGGGATGTGAAGACTTGGAATTTAGGGTCTGATGATGGCTTTGGAAGATGAAAGACAAGGATGGGGAGACTTTAAATTTGGGGTTTTGATGGAGGCATTGGGAGATGAAAGACAAGGATGCAAAGACTTGGAATTCAATGTTTTGATGGAGGCATTGGGAGATAAAAGACAAGGATGTGAAGTCTTGAAATTTCGGGTTTAGTGATGGCTTTGGAAGATGAAAGACCACGATGTGAAGACTTGAAATTCAGGGTCTGATGGAGGCATTGGGAGATGAAAGACAAGGGATGCAAAGACTTGGAATTTAGGGTTTGATGATGGCTTTGGAAGATAAAAGACAAGGATGTGAAGTCTTGAAATTTCGGGTTTAGTGATGGCTTTGGAAAATGAAAGACCACGATGTGAAGATTTGAAATTCAGGGTCTGATGAGGGCAATGGAAGATGAAAGACGAGGATGCGAAGACTTGGAATTCAGGGTTTTGATGATGGCTTTGTAAGATGAAAGACAAGGATGCAAAGAAGGATCAGACAATGCTTACTCTACGAGGTTCTTGGACGCTGCTGCAGCGTCGCAGCAGACGTAAACTAGACGGTTCAGGCGCTTGGTGGCGCGGATGGCTCGGGTCACTTTGTCGTCTGGAAAACAACGGTGCGAGAGATTGAAGTTTTAGGACATTTAAGAGATTTTCCAAAAACTTGGAAGGCCGTTAAGAAATCTGGTCACGTTTTTCAAGAAATTTCCAAAATTTCTCAAAAACTGCGATATTTTGTGACTCACGTAAGCCGGCCCGAGGAGGATCCACGATGGCCACGATGCTGTCGGCGGAGTTTATCTGGTACAGAATGCCAGGAACCACGTCTTCAACCTTGCCGCACCGGAATTCGACGTTGGACAAGCCTGCAAGAAGAGAACCAAGAAGAAAGTTTTACTACGGTCTCGGTGTCGAGACTAAGGAGGAATTCTTGGTAGCGTTGCTTCGAGACTTACCGTTGAGTTCCGCGTTGTGCTTCGCATCGTCCACCGCGCTCTGGCTCATTTCGATGCCGATGACTTTTTGAACTTTCTGCAAAAAGAAAATTGATCATTTTGTCAGAAGTTGATCATTTTTTGTCAAAAGTTGATCATTTTTTGTCAAAAGTTGATCATTTTGTCAGAAGTTGATCATTTTCTATCAAAATTTGATCATTTTGTTTTGATCATTTTTTGTGAAATGGATTTTATAATAAAAATCTTAATTTGAAAAATTGATCAGTTTGCATCTAAAATTGATCAGTTTGGCCTAAAAATAATCATTTTGCAGCAAAAGTTGGCGACTTTTTAATCAAAATTGGATCAGTTTGCATCGAAAATTGATTCGTTTAGACCTAAAATTGATCAGTTTGCAGCAAAAATTTATGATTTTATATCAAAATTTGATCAGTTTGGCCTAAACATAATCAATTCGCAGCCAAAGTTGATGATTTTTATCAAAATTGGATCAGTTTGCATCGAAAATTGATTCGTTTAGACCTAAAATTGATCAGTTTGCAGCAAAAATTGATGATTTTATCACAATTTGATCAATTTGCATCGAAAATTGATTAGTTGACCAAAGAAATTGATCAGTTTGGCCTAAAAATAATCATTTTATGCAGGAAGTCGATCATTTTTTGTAAAAAATTCATCTTGTAATAAAAATTATGTATCAAAAAAGTTTGAACCAAAATTTGATCATTTTCGATCAAAAATTGATCAGTTTGCTCAGAAAGTTGATCATCTATCAAAAGTTGATTATTTCTTATAAAAAAATGTATCATTTCGTGTCAAAAGTTGCTTGGTCGATGTCAAAATTTGTTATTTGATGTCAAAAATTGACTATTTTAAAATCAAAAATTGATCATTTTATTTCAAAAGTTGATCAGAAATGAATCATTCTTTGAAGAACCAGAAACATTAACGGTCAACATCTTTCTTCAACAATATTCCGCAAGTGTTACCTTGGCTAAAGATATTCCGATCGTTCCTGTTCCGCAGCATATGTCCAGCAGCGTGGTCGAAGGGTCGACGCTGGCCAGCTGACCAATGGCCGTGTACAAGACTTCGGCGGCAGGCGTGTTGACCTGGAAGAAGGCCGTCGGAGAGATCCGGAAAGTGAAGTCCAAAATCTTTTCCTGGATGTGAGTCGCGCCGTGGACGTGAAAGATTGGATCGTCGCCCGATGTCCTGGAATGGTGGAAAAGTAAGAAAAATGATCATTACATGTAGAATATTGATCAACTTGTGTGAACAATTGATTATATCATGTGGAATGTAAATAATTTCATATGGAAAGTTGATCATTTCACGTTGCAAATAGATCACTTGGTGTGGACGTTGATCATGTCACCCCAGAAAGTTGATCAATTCACGTTCATGTCATTGGACGATTGATCAATTTGCATAGAAAGTTGATATTCCATGTGAATGACTGATCAAGTCATGAGAAAGATTGATCAGGTCACGTAGGAACTTGATCCTCCTGGGGTTAATTGATCATTTCACACAGGCAATTGATCGTGTCACCTGGAAAGTTGATCACTTTACGTGCATGGCTGATCAATTTGCGTTGAAAGTTGATCATTTCACGCGAACGACTGATCATGTCATGGGGAAGATTGATCAATTCAAGTAGAAATTTGATCATTCTGCAAAGTTGATTCTAATGTCACCACGAAAATCGATAATTTTGTTTGGAAAATTGATTATTTCACGTGAATGACTGATCAATTTGAGTCGATAGTTGATCATTTCACACGAACAACTGAACATGTCAGGGAAAAGATTGATCAATTCGCAAAGAAAATTGATCATTCTGCGAAGAAAGTTGATCCTCGTTGGGCTTAATTGATCATTTAACTCGGACAATTGATCGTGTCCCCTGGAAAGTTGATCATTTCGCGCATAACATTGATCACGTCACCTGGAAGATTGATCAATTCATACAGAGGACTATTCACAGGTAAAGATTGATCATTTCAATCAGAAAACTGATCAAAAATCTGACAATTCAATCAATCCTTGACATGGACACAAGAAAGTTGATCATTTAACGCTGAACATTGATCGCGTCCACACAAAGATTGATCGCATCTTGTTGATGTTGATTACGACACCTGAAAGATCGCGTCCACACAAAGATTGATCATTTTGACCAGAACATTGATCGCGTCTTGTTGACGTTGATCACGACACCTGGAGGATTGATCAATTCATACGGAGGACTATTCACGGGGAAGATTGATCATTTCGATCAGAAAACTGATCAAAAATCTGACAAGTGTGATCAATTTTGTTCATACTTTTTGGCAAGAGCTTGAAAATGAAGTCCCGAAAGCTGGCACGGTTTGGCGGCGCCTTCGAAGAAATGCCGCTTCAGATCTCGTTGGATTTCTTCACGTTCGTTCTGGAATTGGAACAAAAAAGTGGTTGATCAACGGACTTCAATGTCCGCAGTTTTTAGCAGTTTAGCAGAATTTTAGCGCAAAAGTCCAAAGTACCTGCGAGAGCGTCTGCGGATGCATGACCACGATGGCCAGAGTGTCGCCGCTCCGGTTGCTCCTCACGGTCAGCTGCCTCCAGAAGCCGGAGTGAGTCTTGGGGTCGTACGGATCTTTGTCGGAATGACGGACGTACTCTTGGAATGCCTGTCCGTGAAAACAAACGTTTGAGAGTTAGTCTCGGAAAAGTTTGGAATTGTTCGGAAAATGTTCGCGAAGTTTGGAAAAGTGTCGAAATCTTGGAAATTGTTAGAATCGTAAGTCTCGGAAAGTTCTGCGTTTCTTCAAAAAGTTTGGAAATGTTTGAGAATTTTGGAAAATCTTTGAAATTTTTGGAAAATACGGCAAATCGCAAATCTTGAAGAATGTTACAATTTTTAAAAAATTTCCGAAAAGTTTGAATTTATTGAAAATTTCAAGATTTGTGGAAGTTTCAAAAGATCCGAGAAAGTTTTTCAGAACTGCGAAGGTTCTCGCCAAGATTTGGGAAAGTTTACAAAGAATTCATACTTTCGAGAACTTCGAAATTTTCCAAGACCTCGAACATTTTACGAGACTTTCAAAATTTTTTCAAAAACTGCAGTATTTGCCAAAAATTTCGAACGGTTTTCAAAATGCTCGAATTTTTTTAAAAAGTTCTCAAGATCTTCAAAGTTTTTCAAGAATTCAAACATTTTCCTAGACTTTTCAAAAATTGCCATATTTTCCAAGATTTTTTAAATTTTCCGAAGATCCGCAATATGTTTAAAAAATTCCTAACAGTTTCCAAATTAGAAGTTTGGTAAATTGCATAGTTTTTTTTTCAAATTTTAGAAAAAGTTTTCAAAAAACCAAGAACATATTCCAAGAATTGCGACAATTTCCAAGATTTTCAAAATTTTCCGAAGATCTGCGATATTGTAGAGGACCAAACTTCTACTAGTTTTCGAAGAACCGCGCAAATCTTTCCAAGAATAGCGACAATTTCCAAGATTTTCGAAACATTTCCCAAGATTCGAGCAGTTTACGAACTAAGCCAAATTTTTCAAAAAATTGTCAATATTTTCCAAAACTCCAAACGTTTCAAAAGGTTTTTCAAAGTTCTGCTGTATTTTCCAAAAATTCCAACAATTTCCAAGATTTGCCAAAATTCTCAAACATTTCCAAACTTTTTGAAGATCCGCGAAACACCTACTGAGACTTACGAATCCAACAATTTCCAAAAGTTCGACACTTTTTCCAAACTTCTAAAAATTTTCAAAGAACCGCGCAAATCTTTCCAAGAATAGCGATAATTTCCAAGATTTTCGAAACATTTCCCGAGATTCGAGCATTTTACGAACTAAGCAGAATTTTTCAAAAATTCCAAACAGTTTCCAAATTAGAAGTTTGGTAAATTGCATAGTTTTTTTTGTTCAAAAATTTGCACAAACGTTGGAACATTTTTTTCTGGAATGTCTGAAAAATCCGGAAAGTTTTTGTAAAATATTGCAGCTTTTGAATTTGTTGAACTTGCTTGGAAATTGTTCGAGTTATGGAAAATTTTGCAGTTGTTGGAAAATATTTGAAAATCTTGGAAATTGTTGGATATTTTTGAAAAAAAGAAGTTTTAAATTCTTGGAAAATTTCGAAAGTTTTTGAAATTTTTGTGAAATATCGCCCATTCTGAACAAATTTTAAAAGTCTTGGAAAGTGTTTGAATTCTTTGAAGACTATCGCAGTTGTTGAGATGTTTTCTAAAAATTTCGCAGTTGTTGGAAAATATTTAAAAATCTTGGAAATTGTTCGAAATTTTTGAAAAAAAGAAGTTTTAAATTCTTGGAAAATTTCGAAAGTTGTTGAAATTTATGTAAAGTATCGCAAATTCTGAACAAATTTTAAAAGTCTTGGAAAGTGTTTGAATCTTTGAAGACCGTGGTTGTCGAAACGTTTTCGGAAAAATTTCGCAGTTGTTGGAAAAAAGTTGAAAATCTTTGAAAACGTTTAAATTTTTGATAAACTTGCGCAAATCTTGGATAGAACCTTGGTTTAAATCTTGAAAACATCCACGAACGTTGGAAAAATGTTCTAGAATGACCGAAAAATCCAGAAAGGTTTTGCAAAATGCTGAATTTTTGAAAATTTCCACGAACGTTCTGGAATGTCTGAAAAATACGTAAAGTTTTTGTAAAACGCGCGGGATTACCTTACTGACGGCGAGGATGTTGTCCGGCACGATGCAACGGCAGTCGGAAGCATCGGCCACGGCCATGGATCCGGCGGAATATCTGGCCAGCCTGAAGCCGACCCTCTTGCTGGCGTCCACGGGATCGAATCCCACGGAGAACTCGCACTTGTTGCGGTATCCGTCCACGCTGGGAGATGGCCGCACGTCCTCCAGCGGGCAGCACATGTGACCGTTGGCCTTCTTGTTGGCCTCCAGCCAGATGGGAGCGCCGCGCCAAACCTTCTCGATCTGTCTTCCGAGGGCCACCAGCAACTTCTTCAGCTCAGATTGCTTTTCCTGAAGCGAAGACCGGACATTCGTGAGAAAAATCAAAGAAAAGTTTAACGGGGTTCCCCCAAAAATTTCATTTTCAACTTTCCTGACTTTTCCAGGTTTGAAAAAAAATTTCCCTGACCAATGACAACGTGAAAAACTGGCATATTTTCCAAAATTGACACTGGAAAATATTTTTTTAAATTTACTAACGACAATTTTGAAAATTAACGTACAATTTTTTTTTAAAAATTAAAAACAATTGCGTTGAAAATTTTGTAAAATGGGAAAATTTTAAATGTTAAAAATGTTAAAAATGTGTTCTCGGAAAAAGTGGGAAATTTTGCAATTTTATCCTCGGAAAATGTGGAAAGTTTGTACTCGGAAAACCTAGAGAATTTTGAAAATCTGTACACGGAAAACATGGACAATTATGCTAATTTGTACTCGTAAAACGTGGAAAATTTTGCTAATTTGGACTCGGAAAACGTGGAAAATTTTGTTAATTTCTACTCGGGTAACGTGGAAAATTTTGCAAATTTCTACTCGGAAAAGATGGAAAAGTTTGTAAATTTCTACTCGGAAAAAGTGGGAAATTTTGCAAATTTTTACCAGGAAGACGTGGCATATTTTGCAAATTTGTACTCGAAAAACGTGGACTATTTTTAAATTAATACTCAGAAAACGTGGAAAATTGTGTAAATTTATACTCGTAAAACGTGGAGAATTTTGCAAATTAATACTCGGTAAACGGGAAAAATTGTAAATTTGTACACGGAATACCTGGAGAATTTTTGCAAATTTGTACTCGGAAAACGTGGACAATTTTGCAAATTTTTACTCGGAAAACGGGGAAAATTTTTAAATTAATACTCAGAAAACGTGGGAAATTGTGTAAATTTGTACTCGGAAAACGTGGAAAATTCTGCAAATTTATACTCGGAAAACGTGGAAAATTTTAATAAATCAATACTCAGAAAACGTGGGAAATTGTGCAAATTTGTACGTGGAAAACGTTGAAAATTTTTGCAAATTTGTACTTGGAAAACGTGGACAATTTTGCAAATTTGTACTCGGAAAACGTGGAAAATTTTGCAAATCTATACTCCGAAAATGCAAAAAAAGTTTGCAAATTTCTACTTGGAAAATGGGCCCTGAGCTAACCTCGTAAAAGTATTAATTTTAGATCGCCTTGACTGCGTTGAATTTCCCTGACTTTTTTAAAATAAACCATTCTTCTCTGACTTTTCCAGGTCTGGGGGACCCCCGTTTAAGAAACTGCGCTTCGAGGAGCTCTCGCTAACCTTTAATTGGTCCTCGTACGGAGTGTTCCAGAGCGGCATCACGGCCATCTTCAACCTAAAGAATTGGAAAATTTTAGATTCCTTTTGTATTTGTTTTCGTTAAAATTTAAAAAACTTACTGTTCGTTGACCGGTAACTCCGGTTGTTCGGATTTGGGCTTCTTCGGATCAGTCTGCGTGGTGGCGTCCGCATCGCTCCGGTCTTTGCGCTTCTTGATGAGCGGATCCGCGGCTGGATTGGCTTTCTGTACGATGTTCAGACCGGAAAAGTTTTTGTAAGATCTATTTCAACTTAGTTTCCTAAAATGCGTGGACTTTTGACGTACCTTGACCGTAAAAGCCTTTCCCTTCCACGTGTAACCGGCCAGCGTTTGCAACGCTCTTTCGCGGTCTTCTTCGCATCTGATTTTTACACAAAATATGAAAAAAAGTTGAAGAAATCGTAAAATTTTAGGGCACATTAAGTTGGAGAAGTTGAAATGTCCCAGATATCAGAAAGTCCGAAGAAATCAGAGAGTTTGAGAAATAAAAAAGTTTCAGATATCAAAAAAAGTTCAAGAAATTAATAATTTCAAGAAGTCCAAAAAATGTCCGAGATATCAAAAAGTTCAAGAAATTAATAATTACGAGAAGTCCAAAATGCCCGAGATATCAAAAAGTTTCAGACACCAAAAAAGTTGGAGAAGTCAAGAAGTCCGAGAAACCAGAGAGTTTGAGAAATTAAAAAATTTCAGATATCAAAAAAAGTTCAAGAAATTAATAATTTCGAGAAGTCCAAAATGTCCGAGATATCAAAAAGTTCAAGAAATTAATAATTTCAAGAAGTCCAAAATGTACGAGATATCAAAAAGTTCCAGACACCAAAAGTCCAAGAAGTGCAAAATGTTCGAGAAGTCCGAAATGTTGAAGAAATCAGCAAGTTCAAGAAATTTCAAGAAAGTTGGAGAAGTCCAATATGTTCAAGATATCGGAAAAGTACGAGAAACAGGAAAGTTTGAGAAATCATAAAAGTATGAAACATCAAAAATGTTCAGACAAAAAAAAGTCCAAGAAGTCCAAAATGACCAAGGAATCAAAATGTTCAAGAAATCAGCAAGTTCAAGAAATTTCAAAAAAGTTGGAGAAGTCAAGAAGTCCGAGAAACCAGAGAGTTTGAGAAATTAAAAAGTTCCAGATATCAAAAAAAGTTCAAGAAATTAATAATTTCAAGAAGTCCAAATTGACCAAGAAATCAAAATGTTCGAGAAGTCCAAAATGTCCAAGATATCGAAAAGTTCCAGACACCAAAAAAGTTCAAGAAGTCAAAAAAGTCCAAGAAGATCAAATTAAGAGATCAAAATGTTCAAGAAATTTCAAGAAAGTTGGAGAGGTTCAAGATGTCAAAAAGTTGTTTTCTTCCTGTCCTTTCGACATGTTAAACTTTTTTAATTTTCGGGCATCTTGAACCTTTTTCGGAACATCTTGAACCTTATTCTACATCTTGAACCTTATTCGACATCTTGAACCTTATTCGTACATCTTGAACCTTATTCGACATCTTGAACCGTTTTCGGACATCTTAAACCTTTTCAGACATCTGGAACCTTATTCTTACATCTTGAACCTTATTCGACATCTTGAACCGTTTTCGGACATCTTGAACCTTATTTGACATCTTGAACCTTTTTCGGACATCTTGAACCTTTTTCGTACATCTTGAACCTTATTCGACATCTTGAACCTTTTCGGACATCTGGAACCTCATTCGTCATCTTGAACCTTATTCGATATCTTGAACCTTATTCGACATCTTGAACCTTTTTCGACACCTTGAACCTTATTCGACATTTTGAACATTTTTCGGACATCTTGAACCTTTTCGGTCATCTTGAACCTTTTAGTACATCTTGAACCTTATTCGTCATCTTGAACCTTTTTCGACCATCTTGAACCAATTTCGGACCACTTGAACCGTTTTTCGTACAACTTGAACCTTTTCGATAATTTTGAACCTTTTCTGGACATCTTGAACTTTTTCGGGCATCTTGAACCTTTTTCGGACATCTTGAACCTTATTCGTCATCTTGAACCTTATTCAACATCTTGAACATTTTTCGTACATCTTGAACCTTTTTCGGACATCTTGAACCTTTTCGGACATCTTGAACCTTTTAAACCTTATTCGACCATCTTGAACCTTACTCAACATCTTGAACCTTATTCGACATTTTGAACCTTATTCGACATTTTGAACCTTTTCGGACATCTTGAACCTTTTCGATAATTTTGAACTTTTCGACATTTGTTCAAGATTTTAGAAAGTGTAAGATATGAAAACAGCCGTAAATACAACAGTTAGGAAAGTGCTTACTTAAAAGTTACAAAAGCCCAAGACGATTGCCGCCCAGTCAACTTCAACTTGTGAGCGTTCAAGTTGAGCTTCCCGTTGAGCAATTTCTTCAGTTCCTGGCGAAATTTTAAAAAGATTTTCACGGGTAAATTATTCCAAAATTGTCAATAATTTCACGAGTCAGTCGACTTTTCCAAAATTTCAACAAGAATTTCTTGAAGACTTACTCCGAAGCCGAATTTCTTGGGCAATCCGCCGATCTCGATCTTGAAGATCTCGGAGGTGAACTCGTTCATCTTGGTGTAATGATACGGATCTTCAACGGAGGTTGCTTTGACCGGAATCTCTTCGGTTCCGACGTCGATTTCGCCGTTTGAGTTGGTCGACGGAACCGAAACGTTCAACGGATCGCCTACCACGTCGATTTCATCGCTCTCGTTGTCCGGAATCGGAGAAGCGGTCATCGGATCGATCGGATCCGGTGGGAGATTCCTGAAAAATCAAGTTTGAAATTTCCTTTAATTTGGTTTTTTTTAAAGAAATTTGTTTAAAATCCTCGAGTTTTTTTGTTTATAAACTTTGTTGAAAAACTTTTGAGTTTTTTTTCTGTAAAATTTGTTGGAAATTCTTGAATATTTTTAAAATTCGTACTCGGGGAAATCGTGGAACATTTTGCAAATTCGTACTCAGAAAACGTAGAAAATTGTGTAAATTTGTACATGGAAAACGTGGAAAAGTTTTCAGATCTGTACTCCGAAAATGTGGAACATTTTTGAAAATTTCCACTCGGAAAATGGGCCCTGAGCTAACCTCCTTGAAGTATTAATTTTGGATGGTCATGACCGCGTTGAATTTCCCTGACTTTTTAAAAATAAGTAATTCTTCCGTGGCATTTTCAGCTTCCCTGACTTTTCCAGGTTTTAAAAAAAAAATTCCCCTGCCCAATGATTATGTCAAAAATTGACATGTTTTCCAAAATGTTTGACCGCGTTGAATTTCCCTGACTTTTTAAAAATACATGTCACTCTTCCGTGACATTTTCAACTTCCCTGACTTTTCCAGGTTTTAAAAAAAAATTCCCTGACCAATGATAATGTAAAAAATTGCCATATTTTCCAAAATCGACACAGCAAATGAATGTATTTTGAAAATTTTACAATTTTGTATTCGGGAAAAACGAGGAAAATTTTGCAAACAGGACCTCGGAAAAATGGGAAAATTTCACGAATTTGTACTAAGAAAATTTGAAAGTTCACGAATGGACCCTGAGTTTTTAAGTTCTAACTTTTCCAGGTTTTTCCAGGACTGGAGGTACCTCGTATCCTAAATTTTTCAATTTATAACATGTCAGGGTTCCGCCAGAAATTTTCTTTTCAACTTCCCTGACTTTTTCAGGTTTTTAAAAAATTTCCCTGACCAATGATAATGTAAAAAATTGCCATATTTTCAAAAATCGACACAGTAAATGAATAAATTTTGAAAATTTTG
>JAQGAO010007094.1:0-11618 GCA_034697705.1 Ommatoiulus sabulosus | reverse complement strand
CAACCTCCGCCACAGCTGCGGTTACTTGACATACTGCCTTGGTGTGAGTCGAGATGTCCCAAGTTTTGATATCGTAAATTAGATCCATTTTGTATTTCCTAAAAAGACAAATGTAAATTGAATTGTTAGTAACTCTGCATTATCGTGGTTTCGCAAACAAGTCAGGTTCTATATCCCCGAAGTTAGAAATAGGGAGAAACTACTATGAGAAAAAAGGTCATTCTGAAATACAAATTTAAATCGATGTAAAAATTACGAAATTGATTGAAAATGTGTTAAAAAATTGCTTAACGAATTTGTAAAAATGTCACAAATTATCGATTAATAATTCTATATCCCTGAAGTTAGAAATATGTAGAAACTACCATGAGAAAAAAAGTACATTCTGAAATACAAATTTAAATCAATGTAAAAATAACGAAATTGATTGAAAATGTGTTAAAGAAATTGCTTAACGAATTTGTAAAAATGCCACAAATTATCAATTGATAATTCTATATCCCCAAAGTTAGAAATAGGGAAAAACTACCATGAGAAAAAAGTGCATTAGACCGCAGTTTATTTTTAATATTTTCTGTACAGAAATTTATCAAGGAATTAAATTTGTTCACTGTCATAAAATTTAGACAAGTAACTTTTATAACGAGTATTATTTTTGTCACGCTTAATTCATTAAGGTGATTTTTAAATATATTTCAGATTTGATGATTTTTAAACACACAAAAAATAAAAATAAAACTCTATAAAAGAGTCGTACTTCAAGATGCGGGAAAATAGAAGTGAAAAATATTTTTCATCTCTGGTCATATTATCTAAAATATTTTTTAGCGATTATCAATTAGGTAAAATTTGTTGATGGTTTTGAAAGTCACGTTTGTACATTTTTGACAGTGAACAAAGTTAATTTTATGAATGTATTTGATTTCTGTACAGAATTAAAAATCAGTCTTTCTTGAAATTCCAGGGTGGCAAACGATTTCTAAGATTCAATATTTAGGACTCTTTAGAAATTCTTAAGATTAAATTTTATGACTTTCTTAGGACTTTTCACATTTATGATAACTCAAAAATACAAGTCAGTGTTCTCTTAGAAATTTCCTTTTTAACTTCCCTGTCTTTTCCATGTTTTAAAAAAATTTCCCTGCCCAATGATAACGTGAAAATTGAATATTTTCAAAAATTGTCTCTGGAAAATATTTATTTTATAAATTTACAAAGGACAATTTTAAAAATTAACATAAAACGTTTTTTAAATTTTTTAAAAAATCGCATGGAAATTTTTTAAAATGGAAAAATTTTCAAAATTTGTGCTTTGAAAAGTGAGAAATTTTGCATATTTGTCCTCAGAAAATGTGCAAAATGTTGCAAATTTATACTCGGAAAACTTAGAGAATTTTGCAAATTTCTACTCGAAAAACGTGGAAAACTTTGAAAATTTCTACTCACATAATAGGTCCTGAGCTAACCATGTAGAAGTATTAATTTTGGATCGCCATGACTGTGTTGAATTTCCCTGACTTTTTCAAAATAACCCATTCTTCCCTGATTTTTCCAGACATTTTCAAGCTAGATGCAGTGCTGCCAAACTACACTTGAACTGAGCTAGAATCAGCTATACTATTGTTATACTGCACTTGCACTAAGGCAAAGGCAGTGTTGTCAAAGAACATTTATAATAATTTGCAACAATTCTTCGATTGTTCGGAGGGTATTTAGGGCTTTTCCGAATATTTAGAACTTTTTATTTTTTTAATACTTTTTTAGGACTTTTAAGACTTGTTTGCCACCCAATAATGAAAACCAAAGTTTCTGCAAGTTTTAGCAAGCAATGAAATCAAATTTATACTTTTAATTTGTATGTTAATTCGTTCACAAAATGACTTGAAAGACGTTTAGAAGTTTTTCGACAAAAAGTGTAATAAAATTACATTTGAAAACTTAGACCTATTAAAAACCGAAGAAATGACTTACTTACCCTTCTGCTATATCTTATGGTTCGACTTTTTAACAATTTCTGAACTTGAAACCTCGTGAGATAAAGTTGCTGTAAAACAAACAAAAATGAAATCTCTATTTATTCAAGTTTTTAAAATCGTAAGTAATGTATCTTTGAAATAGTATGCTTTTGGATTTGCAAAGACCTTCTGACACAAACGCGTTTGCGACATTTCCATGAAAAACGTTTGCAAAAACAATCCATAAGCAAACAAGAGATTTTCCGAGCTTTTAAAATTACTTGGGTATAGCTGGTCGCGAATGTACAAAAACCACTTTTCGTGCATTTACTAATTTAACTCAAAATGTACGTACTAAAGCCATACACTTTTATGAAAATGTGTATGATAAAAAAAATGCTAGTAAAAATTTCAATTAAGCTTACTTTGTCATGAAAAAACTTGCACAATTCAGAAAGAAGTCCGAGGCTCCGAGCTGACCAACGTCCGAAATGCGAATGATTGACGAAACCGCGCTAGGAGATAGTCACGTGATGAAAGGAATGCACGTGGTCGACTAGTTCATCAAGGTCATGTCAAGGTGTATTTCAATAAAAAACTCAGCATAATTGAAAACTTAAATCATGCATTTTGCAGCCATCTTTAACGAACTAAATAATCACCCTTAAGGTGGTCTATATATACTTACTTGGTGTAGCTGATATTTGTTAAGTAATTTTCGGAAAAGTTTCAGAACAATTACTTCACTCGGGTCATTTAAAATTGTAGGGCCAACAGTAAAATATCCATTTATTCAAATTTTAATTATGAAAAATAAATTTTTTCCATACATTTATTCAAATTGTATACATTTTTTAATATAAATTTTTTTAAGATAAATTTATAAATTTTATAATTTTTTTTAAATAAATTTTTTGTTAGTTTGAGACGTATTTCTTGTTTATGACACAAACTGCAATTGCTGACAAGAAGTTGCGCAATAATACTGCGCACAAAAATCGTTACAAAATATTGCTTTAAAAATTAATTATTTTCAATAATAAATTTAAAATCAAACTTAGCAAAATTGGAAAAAATACAAATTATTTTGAAAACAAAAACAAATGTTGTTGAGAAAATTTGAACCATCTTTACTCGTAATTTTTATATAAAAAAAATTGAACGATACCATACATCAATGATATCAAATATTGATGTTTACTATTGTTTATTAATGTTGAAATCCATATCTTGTAAACCAATTTCCAATAATTAAGCATTTTGATGCACCTAATTGTATCTAGTCTCTGATATTTCATGACTTTTAATAATAATTGATATAAACGAATGATTGCGTACCTTAAACTAATATTTATTTATTAAATAAATAAGGAAAAAATAACCGAATTTATGGTGGCATTATGTGGTTCCTCCTGAAAGGGTGTATTTTTGACATAGTTTTGTCAATATGTTTTTTTGCAATGTTTAAAAAAACTAGTTTCATGAATTTGTTGAATTTGGTTTCCTACACGTTTAAAGTTTTAATTTGTGGGTTTTTATTTGTGTTTCATATTAAACTTCCCTAATTTTTACAGGTTTGTAGGCCAATTTCCCTAGAAAAATACCACAGCCAAATGGTATATACAAAATAGTTACATAATTATAAATGTACAGTTTGCACTATAATAAATATTAAAAACACATTAAAACGGGTTTTAAACACAATTATATTTAAGCATTTTTTACTTATTTCAGGGAATAATTCTCTGAATTGTATGCCAGTTAGTTTTTGAAAATTATTTTATTTCTGAACGTTGTCGTATTCCACATCGCACAAAATTCAAATTTGATGCGAAAAAAAAATTGTTTTCTAAAGGAAATGAAATTTAATCTTTGTATATGTGCCTTATTCTCAAAACTATTTATAGCAATGTCCGAAATTTGGAGTTTCATAAAAGTTAGTTAGAAATTTCAGTACATAAATGAATTTTTTTTGTATATACTTAAAGAAGTTCTATTCAATACACTATACAGTGCCATGTGGAAGGGGTATTGAATTGAGTTTCTGTACCTATAAATGTTTATATTAAACATTTCACTTACCTTGGCCAATGTATAGGCGCGTTGCCTTTAGATTTTAGCAGTAAGCACTTCTTGGACAACTTTCAAGTTTCAATGTCCGGATTTAGGTTTAGTAAAATTCCGGAATTTTATTCTTTAGTAGTCGTATATCACGTGGTTGAACTGATGTGACCCTCCTAACTGCAGTTGGTCAGTAAAATGTTGACCATTTCAACTTCAACACACCTGTGCCATCTTGCAATAGTAAATGATGACGTCATTTATTAAAATTCTGAAAAATGACGTCATCAACAGAATTTTAATTAATGTCGGCATTATGAAAATTTCGATGAATGACCTCTTATACAACATTTTAAAAAAATCATAATAATTAACAACAACATTGTGATGGATGCCAGCATTGTCACGTTTGTTTTATGAAAGTTACTCAAAATAGCCACCGGTCATTTGAAACTGGACACGTCTACCGCAGCGACATTTATGGTGAAGTTGGGTGATTCGCCCAGGAAATGACCACCGCAATAACGGCCTAAAATGACGTAATTTTGTTAGTTGAAAAGGACGTCATTTTAGGACTAAAAAAGGACGTCATTATTTTCGTTAAAAATGACGTCATTTTGTTTGTCGAAAAAGAAGTCATATACTTCATTTAAGATGACCTCATTTATTCGCATTCTTCCAAACATAATGACGTCACTTTTTCGTCATTATGACTTCATTGTTTGGTCATTTTGCTACATGAAAAAACTCTTAAAATTTCGCGTTATTTGCCTGGACATTTACCGAGCAAGTTGGCTTAGAGGTTAGCATTCTCGTCTTGCATTCGGTAGACCCGGGTTCGATTCCCGTTTGATGCATGTTTTTTTCTTGTATTTCTAAATTAATTTACATATTTTTAAGATGTAAAAATGAAAAATATCATTGAAGATATTAAATCACGGTGTAAAAAGGACCAAGCGAGGTGGCTGAGTGGTTAGCATTCTCGCTAGCTCGTGTTCGGTAGACCCGGGTTCGCTTCCCGTGTCGGCTATCCTCGATTGTGGTTTTTTATGGTTTCTAACAATCCATTTAGGCGATATGCTGGGATAGTTTCTATTTGAAACCGGCCATGACCGTATCGCTTTCCAAATACTGGAAGTGTAATTTCCTTCTGATGTGGATATGTGCAACATTCCCTCAGAAAATTTGTTCAATCTTCTGAAGTTCTGTTAAAACTTTTTAAAAATTACCTTGTGAATTTTTGTTTAAAACTTGGCAAGTTTTTTCCTAGAATCTATGAAAAATTTCGCACATTTGATCTCGGAAACTGTTGAAAACTTTTGCAAATTTGTCCTCGGAAACTGTTGAAAGTTTAGATATTTTGTTTCCACAAACTGTTTAAAATTTCCCAAATTTGAATTCGAAAATTTATAAAAACTTGCCAATTTGACCTCGGAAACTATAGAAAATTTCTCAAATTTCACCTCGAAAACTGTTGAAAATTTTGCCAAACTTTCCTGTGAAACTTTTGAAAATGGCGCAAATTTGTCCTCAAAAATGTAAAGTATTTTAAAAATTTGTCTTTGGAAACTTTTTAAAATTTTACAAATCTTTACTATAAAACAAATTAAAAAATGCTTAAAAGTTGTCTTTGGAAAACCTGGAACGACATGGTGATGCCTTTTTTTCAAATCCACAATAGACTCACGTAGCAAAATAACCACCAAATGACGTCATTTTTTGGTCATTTATCGCCTAAGAAATGACCACCCAAAACATGGCTAAAATTGACATCATTTTTTGGTAATTTTTCGCACAAGAAATGACCACCTAAAACCTGGCAAAAATAACGTCATTTATTGGTTATTTTTCGCCCAAGAAATGACCACCCAAAACATGGCTAAAATTGACATTATTTTTTGGTAATTTTTCGCCCAAGAAATGACCACCTTAAACCTGGCAAAAATGACGTCATTTATTGGTTATTTTTCGCCGAAGACATTAAACCACCTAAAACATGCTAAAAATGACGTCAATTTTTGGTAATTTTTCGCACAAGAAATGACCACCATAAACCATGCAAAAACTGTAGTCATTTTGTTATTCGAAAAAGACGTGATTTTAGGACCAAAAAATTACGTAATTTTTTTGTCATTTTTTTGCCCAAGAAATGACCACCGCAATAGTGACCTAAAAGAGACGTAATTTTGTTAGTCGAAAAAGACGTCATTTTCTGCATTCTTGAGGACATAATGAGGTTATTTTTTGGTAATTATTTCGCCCAGGATATGACCAGAGCAATAACGGCCTAAAATAACGTAATTTGGTTAGTCGAAAGGACGTCATTTAAGGACCAAAAAAGGACGTCATTATTTTCGTTAAAAATGACGTCATTTTTTTGTTATTTTTCGCCCAAGAAATGACCACCCAAAACCTGGCAAAAAATGACGTCATTTTTTCGCCCCTAAGAAATGACCACCCAAAACAAGGCTAAAAATGACGTCAGTTTTTGGTCATTTTTTCGCCCAAGAAGTGACCACCCAAAACATGGCAAAAAATGACGTCATTTTTTGGTCATTTTTCTCCCAAGAAATGATCACCATAAACCAGGCAAAAAATAAGGTCATTTTGTTACTCGAATTTAAGGACGTGATTTTAGGACCAAAACAGGACGACATATACGGACCAAAAAACGACGTCGTTATTTTCGTTAAAAATGACGTAATTTTGTTAGTAGAAAAGGACGTCATTTACAAAAAAAAAAAAGGACGCCGTTTTGTTAGTCGAAAAAGAAGTCATTTATTTCGTTTAAAATGACCTCATTAATTCGCATTCTTTCAAACATAATGACGTCACTTTTTCGTCATCATGACGTCATTTTTTAATCATTTTGCTACATGGAAAAGCTCTTGAAATTTCGCGTCATTTGCATGGACACTTACCGAGCAAGTTGGCTTAGAGGTTAGCATTCTCGTCTTGCATTCGGTAGACACGGGTTTAATTCCCGTTTAATGCATGTTTATTTTCCTATTTTTTTTCAATTCATTTACATATTTTTAGGATGTAAAAATAAAAGATATCATTCAAGATCTCAACCCACTTGGTGAATTTGTACCGAGCGATGTGGTTGAGTGATTAGCATTCTTGCCTCGCATTCGGTAGACCCGGGTTCGCTTCCCGTGTCGGCTATCCTCGATTGTGGTTTTTCGTGGTTTCCCTCAATCCCTTTAGGCGAATGCTGGGATAGTTTCTGTAAAAAAATCGGCCATGACCGTATTCCTTGTAAAATACTGGAAATGTGATTTCCTTCTAATCTGGAAAGCTCAACGTTCCACCGGAAAATTAGTGCAAAATTTATCTTCGGAAGTTGTGTTAAAACTTTTTAAAAATTATCTGGTGAATTTCTGTTGAAAACTTGGCAAATTTTTCTCTAGAATCTATGAAAAATTTCGCAAATTTGATCTCGGAAACTGTTGAAAACTTTTGCAAATTTGTCCTCGGAAACTGTTGAAAGTTGAATTTGGTTTCCAGAAACTGTTAAAAATTTCCCAAATTTGATTTCTGAAAATTTTGAAAAACTTGCCAATTTGAACTCGAAAACTATAAAAAATTTCTCAAATTTGACTTTGGAAACTGTTGACAATTTTGCAAATTTGACTTGGAGACTGCTGGAAATTTCGCTAATTATTCTTTGGAAAATCTGTTAAAATTTTTTTAACATTATCTTCTGAAATTCTGTTAAAAATTTTTTAACATTATTTTCTGAAATTCTGTTAAAAAATTTTTAACTTTATCTTCTAAAATTCTGTTGAAAATTTGGAAAATGTGTCAGCAGAAACTAGAAAATTTCGCAACTTACATCTCAAAACTGTTTAAAACGCTTGCAACTTTGACATCGGAAACCGTTAAAAATTTCGCTAAATTGTCTTCGAAAATTCTGTCAAAAATTTAAAAAAATGTTGTCTTCTGAATTTCTGTTGGAAGTTATGCGAATACAGAAACTATGGAAAATTTCGCAAATTTGATCTCGGAAAATGTTTAAAAGTTTTGCAAATTTGACCTCAGAAACTGCTGGATATTTCGAAAATTTGTCTTCCAACATTCAGTTAAATTTTATCAAAAAATCATCTTCTGAAATTCCGTTGTAGATTTGGCAAATTTATCCCCAGGAACTATTGAAAATTTCGTAAGTTTGACAATGGAAACTGTTGGAAAATTTCTCAAGTTTGACCTCATTAACTGTTGG
This sequence comes from Ommatoiulus sabulosus, assembly GCA_034697705.1. Lineage (NCBI taxonomy): Eukaryota > Metazoa > Arthropoda > Diplopoda > Julida > Julidae > Ommatoiulus > Ommatoiulus sabulosus. The sequence goes on along the minus strand of JAQGAO010007094.1, from coordinate 3,377 downwards.
AAATTTCGCTAACTTCTTTTTAGGAAATTCTGTTAAAAATTTTGAAAAATTATCTTCTGAAATTCTGTTAAAAATTTGGCAAATTTGTCCCCCAGAAACTACGGAAAATTTCGCAAATTTAACATCGGAAACTGTTGGAAATTTCGAAATTTTGCCTTTGGAAGTTGTGTTCAAAATGTTTGCAAATTAGTATTCGGAAACTGTTGATAATTTTGTAAATTTGTTTTCGGAAATTCTGTTGTAAATTTAGAAAAAAATTCGCTAATTCTTCTTCGGAAATTCTGTTAAAATTTTTTTAACATTATCTTCTGAAATTCTATTTTTTAACATTATCGTCTGAAATTCTGTTTTGGTCATTTTTCGCTCAAGAAATGACTACCCGAGACATGGCTAAAATTGACGTCATTTTTTGGTCATTTTTTCGCCCAAGAAATGACCACCTAAAACATGGCAAAAAATGACGTCATTTTGTGGTCATTTTTTCTGCCAAGAAATGACCACCAAAAACCTGGCTAAAAATTACGTCATTTTTTGGACATTTTTCTTCAAAGAAATGACCACCTAAAACTTGGCTAAAAATGACGTCATTTTTTAAGCATTTTTTCGCCCAAGAATAGACCACCATAAACCTGGCTTATAATGACGTCATTTTTTGGTAATTTATCTATCAAGAAATGACCACCTAAAGCCTGGCCAAAAAATAGCGTTATTTTGTTGGTCGAAAAGGACGTCGTTTTATGACCAAAAAAGGACGTCGTTTTATGACCAAAAAAGGACGTCGTTTTATGACCAAAAAAGGACGTCATTATTTTCGTTATAAAAATGATGTCAGTTTTTTGGTCATTTTTTGCCCAAGAAATGACCACCAAAACCTGGCAAAAAATGACGTCATTTTTTAGGCATTTTTCTTTCAAGAAATGACCACCTAAAACCAAGCAAAAAATGACGTCATTTTGTAAGTCGAAAAGAACGTCATTTTAGGACTAAAAAAGGACGTCATTTTTTTTGTCGAAAAAGAAGTCATATACTTCATTTAAGATGACCTCATTTATTCGCATTCTTGCCAACATAATGACGTCACTTTTTCGTCATATTAGGTCATTTTTTGTTCATTTTGCAACAGGAAAAAGCTCTTGAAATTTCGCGTTATTTGCCAGGACATTTACCGAGCAAGTTGGCTTTATAGAGGCATTCTCGTCTTGCATTCGGTAGACACGGGTTCGATTCTCGGTTGATGCATGTTTTTTTTCTTGTATTTTTAAATTAATTTACATATTTTTAGGAAGTAAAAATGAAAGATATCAATGACGATATCAACCCACTTGTACCGAGCGATGTGGTTGAGTGGTTAGCATTCTTGCCTCGCATTCGGTAGACCCGGGTTCGTGTCCCGTGTCGGCTATCCTCAATTGTGGTTTTTCATGGTTTCCCACAATCCATTTAGGCGAATGCTGCGATAGTTCCTATTTGGAACCGGCCATGTCCATGTAGCTATCCAAATACTGGAAATGTAATTTCCCGTACTTCCTCAGAAACATTGTCAAAAATTAGTCTTTGAGAGTTCTGTTAAAATTTTTTAAAAATTATCTTGTGAATTTCTGTTGAAAACTTGGCAAATTTTTCCCTAGAATCTATGAAAAATTTCGCAAATTTGATCTCGGAAACAGTTGAAAACTTTTGCAAATTGTTTAAAAAAAATTTTTTTTAGAAACTGTTTAAAATTTCCCAAATTTGATTTCGGAAACTATAGAAAATTTCTCAAATTTGACCTCGGGAACTGTTACAATTTTGCAAATTTGACTTGGAAACTGCTTAAAATTCAGTGGTAAATTTGCGAATTCGTCCCTAGAAACTATGGAAAATTTTACAAAAATTTGGAAAATTTGTCCGCAGAACTACAGAAAATTTCGCAATTTTTATTTTTGAAACAGTTTAAAACGTTTGCAAATTTAACATCGGAAACTGTTAAAAATTTCGCTAATTGTCTTCGGATATTCTTTGAAAAAATGTTAAAAAATGTTGTCCTCTGAATTTCTGTTGGAAGTTCGGCGAATTTGTCTGTCAGGGCCCTTGCCCTTCGATATGGAGAAGGTTACTCCCAAGGTCGATAAGGCTATACATTCCAGGGCCCATACTAAATAGGATTGCCACAGCCCAGGTCGGGCAGTCGTTGTTACGTTCCTCAAGATCGAGGACCTCAAGTCGACGTCCTCTCCATCTTCGTTCGGATTATTACTAGTTCTTTGAAAGTGTTCTTCTCCGATTTTCAAAAGTTTTGCTCTTGACGTCTTTGTTTTATTTGACCGCATATGTTTCTTCCCACCAAGTGGGCGTTTTTGTATATCTTTCCCGCTATTTTTAGCGGCCTCGGGGCCGAGTTGGCCTCTGGAAATAAAACCCTTTTTGCAACTTCTACTCGTCTCTGTGGTTCGCTCTTCACATGGTGGAGGTGCGAGCTTTTCTCTACAAATATCAGCATCTCGTCACACTACACCCCGAACATTTCTACGTTGTTATCCAGATCAACCTTTCTAACTTCGGACATTACTTTTCTACTAGTGAACCTTCACGCCTACGCCATTAATTATCATTCTTTCAACATGTTACCTTCAACGACGGATGGCTTTTTAGCCACATCTTATTCACTTCGTTCACGAACTGTTCCAGGTCCTTCGATTTTTACGACTCAACTAGATACAGCTATCCAACCTTCACCTAGTCATTCGTCTATCTCCAGTATTTCGGATACCTGTGAAGGTCGACATCAATTCGCAGACATCAAAATGATGATGCATAACCTTGACTCCTGGATTGCTACTCATCCAAACGATCAGGATAATATTGAACTTACAAACTCGGCGAAACGATTATCTTATGACTGGTATCACAATATAAAAGAACATCCTTCTTGTGTTTCCACGGCTGCCTCACCCCACGCGACTTGGTCTTCGCCCAGGGGCTCATCCTCTGCTGTTACCATTCTCAACATGGAAGGGGTTTTATCCCATTTCTCGACCGCACCGGGTTTCCACTCTAACCCCATACCCAACTACGTCCCTGAAGTCATTCCCTTACCTTTCCCAACAACTTCCTCATTTCTCATTCCCACTCCTTTTACAACTTCCGACTCCACCGTCCCCATTTGGACTTCCTCACAATTCCCAATTCCTTCGAATAGCATTCAACAATCCTCCGTGCCTTACACGTTTCACCCGCCGCTTCAACCGAATGGGGCCCCCAATTTACACTTTCCCACCATTGATCCCACCAATCCCACTCCGGCCCTTTCAACCACCTACAACCCAGGTAACACTGCAATGTTGGTCCAATGTTGGGCCAGTGTTGGCTTGCCAACATTGCAACCATTGGGCAATGGT